>JBBBDQ010000280.1:710000-910000 GCA_037127315.1 Ascarosepion bandense
AGCAGAACAAAAAATAAAAAAATAGCAGAAAAAACCGAAAAAAAGCAAAAGTGGTAAATTTAAGTCCCGACGCTTTTCCCCTTCTAATTTATCCAAAATAGCATTATCTCTTTGCAAATGTATATGCTGAACTCAAATCAACTATTAGTTATTGAAGCAACTTACCTTTTTATCTAAATGCCCATAAAAAAACGAACTATATCTTGCAGTTTTTCTCTCCCGTAACTCTCACGAAGTTATGTAATTAACTGCAGAATGACGTACTGCGTAGTGCAACGAATTTTGGCAGATTTTTGCTCGATTTTTCTTCATTTACTGAAACTTACGGCGATGTACTTCTGGTAAGAAAAGCAATGCGCTATTGTATTTCTACGCTTGTTACTTTCATAACAGGAAGTACATCGCCGGAAGTTTCAGTAAAGGAAGAAAAACGACCAAAATTCGACAGAAAATTCTACCTACGTAGAATGTCATTCTGCAGTTAATTACATGACTTCGTGAGAGTTACGGGAGAGAAAAAGTGCGAGATATTGTTCTTTTTTATGGACTTTCAAATAAAAAAAGGTAAGTTTCTTCAATAACTAATTGTTGATTTGAGTTCGGCATATACATTTCAACAGAAATAATGCTATTTTGAATAAATTTGAAGGGGGAAAGGCTGTCGGCACCTAAAACGAACATTTACCGCAAAAGTGAATAATGAGAAACAGATTTAAGGTAAGTAGACGTTGTAGAAATGTTACTCACGTTGATCAGTTCAGCAAAAGTAAATAAATTCTCTCTATTCTACATGTCGTGTCCCTTCAGCTTGTTATCAATAGAAGCTCTCCCCAACTTCCAATCCTTTATAAATCTTAAGAAGATTTGTCTTTTTATCATCATTCCCATTCCTCATTCTGTCATCCATTCACATAACCTCATCAGATAGGTGAAATATTTCCTCTCGTTATTTCAATATGTCCTGAGTGTCAATTTTTTCTTCCACATTTTGGCTGTCTTTTTCTGATTATATGTATGTGTATTTTTTTGTTTCCATTTTCCTTTAAATTTCTTCGAATCTTACACGCCTCGTTCTTGATATTTTCCGCATATCTTTGTAGCACAAAATTTCCTTAATCTTTTCATATGAGGAGAAAATTGTCCAGCATTCACATTCACATGGGAGGATTGATATTGCATAGTTTTTCATCTCTCTTGTCTTTATTGCTATTGAGTTTTCTTATTTATTACTACTTTACTTAGTTTGAAAGGCATTTGCTATTCAAATGGACCTTCAAATTTTAGTTTTACATTTCCTGATATTCCAACGTTTATCTGTGCTTTATTTTAACCCCTGTTCCTGTTCTCCATCCATTCCGTTTTCTTATAATTGATGCTTCGTCTTTTCTTCCGCCATTTCCTATATAAGTAGAAAAATACATAATAAATAAATAAAATCCCTAAAAGAGGTTATAACAATTGGGTTGTGCTAGTATCTTCAAGTGGGGAAGGCTGTATTGGAAATCAAAATTTGAAATATGATATATTTACTTATTTATATTCATTTTTCTTTTGGAACGTTTTCTAATCATTGCAGTCATTAGGAACGAGTCACCTGCTGCTACTGCCGAACAAATGTTGTTCAAATACAATTTATTGTGAAGTGCAATTTGACAAAAGTAAAGAAACTATTATTATTGATACATACTAAATTTTTTATGATCGGGAGAAATTTGTTACTCTCGTTTATCGAAGTGGAGACTGCATATTGGGCTGACATTTCAACACGCAAAATTCTGATTTTTATTTCCCTAGACTCGAATATTAACCGCTGAAATAACTGGGAAAATTCAATTTCTTTTGCCAACAAGCAGAGACCAACGTCGACCAAATAAAAGTTGTTTACGAAAGTTCATTGAAAGTTATTATTAAACAGCTTTTCTGGGCAAACCACTTCGCTCTAGTTTTTTACCCCCTTCGGATATGTTGGCCATTTTCTCCGCCCACAAGATTCGAAAAGCTTTTCCCTTGACGTTGGTAGAATAGGATTTGTGGGTGGACTTTCTGATATTTTCAACATTTCAGCCTGTTTTTCTTTCCTTCTCGTACCATTTTGTATTCTGATTTTACCGATGATCTTTATCAGTTTTTCTAGCTTCATGTCTTTTCAATTGATTCCAAATTTTATTTTTTCTTCAATTTTCTTTTCTTTCTGTCTTTACTTCATTATGGCATTCTTTCTTACTTTTCCTTTCTGTTTCTTTTTATTCTTTCTTAATTTTTCCTTCTATTTAATCGTTTGCATCTTCTTTCACATTTCATGAATAGATTTTCTTTCTTCTGTCATTTATCCTACATTTTGTTTGAATATATTTATCACTGCAGTGGATGTCGGCTCGGATTGAGAAATCATAGAGCCGAGTTCGAATTCCAGTTGAATTCCTTGCATTCACTTACGGGCAAATATCCTTGGGAAAGGTATTAATCTGTCTCTTTCCTCTAGGTATGGGTTAAATAACAGGACAGATTTTGTTCTCCAGCCTTGGTTGGCAACCAGTCTACCGCAGAATATAATGGCAGCCTACTGCGGGAAATCTTCTACCCTGTCAGTCATGTCTCTTTCGAGACATGATCGCTCAAGCGTGTATCACGTATGGCTTAAACTGCCTGATATTTAACAAACATTTTTTATATTTTTCAGTTTCTTTTCCGCCATATCTCTTCTGCTCTTTTTTCTTTCTTTATCTGATTACGTCTCTAGCCATCGAAACCTAGTTAATTCTGGAATTATTCTATCGGACATAGAGAGAAGAATTATAGTCAATACAGCAGTGCATATTTAAAGCCTATTTTTGAAGCGCGTGATGTTTTCATACTACTCATTTCTTCTGTAATAATAGTAAACGCTTATAATGCCGCGGCTCAGTGATGTTGTCAAGTAGGTATTGGTTTCTCTTTCGGGACGTATAAAAGTAGTAAAAGGAAACCATCTCAGAATATTTCCGCAAAAATAGATAAGCTTACAACTGTCGCTGTTGGATTCGTTCTTTTTTAGTTAAAGTTTTTATTTTGGGATGAAAGTGTCTTACTATTCTTTTCTTTCTCACTCTTCTGTATCCTTTGTCTTTTATTTTTTACTGTTTTTATTTTTTTACTATATTTGGTCCGCGTGTTTGCATTATACATTTAAAATATTTTTTTTCATTTTTTTCTATTGTTTGGTTATTTTCTCTTGTTTGTACATTACTTTTTCGATATTTTTTGTGGCATTATTTGCAATATTGGCAATCGAAGCTGTTTTTCTTCATCAGTAATGCGTTATTTTCTTAGGTATTTTCTTTAATTGGTCTTGATAAATCCAAACCTTATATTCTTATTGATTTGGAAAGTTTATTAACACAATGAAAGTTTATTAACACAAAAATTTATGGAATAACTATAAAAATGTATTTATTGCATGAAATTTATCATATTGATCTAAAAACTTTGTCTAGTTAACCTTTTGATCCATCCGAGTCAGCCGGGGACAAATAGTGACAAGAGAGAAAACCAGACATTCACACGTTAAAACAATTTCCATAGAGAAGAGATTTTCAGTTGGATAAAAATGGATTAAAAATTCATATATATATTAGTCATCCACCTATAAGCCTGTTTTGCTGTATCACAGTTCAACTGTGTGGCTAGACATATTCACTTGCTTCTGACCGAGATCGAAACTCAACCTTTTTCGCGTCAGTCGGAATCGCTACATAGGCGATGGAATCCGAAAAGGGAAATTTTACCGTCTTGTAAAACATCAGTGTATACAGACCCCAGTCACTGAGAGAACTCAATTAATTTCTGAAGAGTAATGCATATATTGCAGAAGTGGAAACTGTTTTAAAGATTTCTACTCTAGAGAGCTCAATCGTAATGAGAGAATATATATAAACATGAATGAATTTTAAATCCATTTTTCAACTGAGAATTTCGTATGTATATATGTAGAAATTCTAATATTAAATTATATCTGTAAAAATACAATATGCAAACAACAAAATGTCAGTATATGTTTGCAACATGTATTTATAAAACAAAGTAAAATATATCGTTGGGTTTTCAAAATTTGTAATTTTTAGAAAGCTCATAAGGCTAACTGTGAAAGTCACGGTAGACTATGGAAGATGCTAAGTGATGATTTTGTTGAATTTTACTTTAAATTAAAAGAAACAATATCAACCTATGGAAACCTAAAGGTATTTTTACTGTTGGTCATAAATGTTTGTTGCAAAATAGAATCCTTATATTTTCCTTTAGAGAACGAAACACGTCGTTAAAGAAAAGGTTTTTTTTTTTGTCTTAATTTATAAAAATTAATTCAAAGCAATAATAATTACACAAATTAACAAACTAGGAACGCCCATATAAATAAAAGGAAACGTAATAATAACAACCAAAAATAGAATTATTTATAGAAAAATAAAATTGTCAGTCATAAATAAAAAAGTCAACAAGTAAACTACAAACAACCAAAAAATGAGTTCGGACCCAGAATTATTTCCACTTAATAACCCTAAAATAATTCAAAACCCAAGCCCGTTAATATAACTATGAAAACAATACATAAGACTAACCACAATGCATCGACGTGTATATATAGTCAAGCAAAAACACAACACATATGACCTGACGATTGCGTTTAAGCAGTGAACAGACTGTCACTGGTGTGTGCTGACCTTAATGTCCACTTTTATACTAACATACGCTACATCACTGTTATTGAGAATTTTAATCCATAAATAAAGAATATATTACATAATTTATATATATATATTACGGAATATAACGAAAATCCACGAAACTGGCATTAACCCACATACTTGAATTTTTATTTGTTTAACATTATTATTATTTTTTAATGGATACTCGTATTTGAGTGGAAAGTTTGTTTTTTTCTTTGATATATAAAAGTATATATAGTTAAACAGTACATTATAATTTCCACGGGCCTTAAAAGTTGAAGAAATTGTTTGGAAGTTATCTATCTTCCGGCAGGAATCAAATCTGCAAACTTCCCACTGGAGAGATGCCGTCTATAGATCAGACGTGCCTTTACCAATACAACTCACAGAAGATATCAGGAAGACAAAGTTCAACTTCCCTTCTTTATGGGTATTCCCCTGATTTTCATCGAACGATTAGTATCTGCTCAGATTGTATTCGAATGTAAACAAGATCAACCGAAGACAACATATACCTATATAAAGTTTAAATTGTACTTTGTCTTCCATAAAATCTTCAGTGGATCGATTGGTAAAGACACGTCTGATTTAAAGATGGCATCATTCCTGTATGGGAATTTATAAGTTCGATTCCAATCGGAAGATAGATATTTTCCAAACGATATTTTTCTTAAACAATTAAGGCCAGTGGAAACTATAATGTACTGTTAAACTATATATATATATATATATATATATATATATATATATATATATATATAAATTCTACTCAAATACGAGTATCCATTAAAAATAATAACGTTTTATATATATTAGAATCTTGAATAAGATCTCGCTTTATTCCAACAGATGACGTTCCCAGAATTGCGTGCGTAGTAATAAACCTGTCGGATTTCGTGCCAATGAAAATGTATTTGCAGGGAATTTTACTGCACTACTTTATTCAAAAGAAATCTGAAGCTGGAGCATACAGAATTTTTGTTGAGACTTATGGCAGCAATGCTATATTGGAAACAATATGCAGAGATTGGTTTCGATGTTTCAAAATAGACACTTCAAAAATAATGGTTTCGATGGTGAAGATAAAGAACGCTTTGGTGAACTGAGAAAATTTGAGGACAAAAATTAGAGGCACAAGGCGAACTTGCATAATCATTACGATTGAATCAGACAACAGTTTCAAAAGGTTTGAAAGCATTAGAAATTATTTAAAAGCAAAGACATTCGGTGCCGTACGAGTTAAAGTCGAGAGACGTCAAACGGGTTCTTGTCACGTATTAACAGCTGTTTCAACAGCAGAAAATGAGTTATTCTTTGGTCGTATCGTTATTGACGATGAAAAGTGGATAAATTACAATAACTCTAAGCATAAGCCCGGTTATGCACAAACATCTGCGGCAAAGCCAAATATGTATGGAGCGAAGCTTCTGCTTTGCATTTAGTGCGATTAGCTGGGTGCAGTTATTAGTTGCTCAAACCCACCGAAGCCATCACGGAGCTCGCTGTCGACTATAATAGATGCGATTGAACCTAGCATTGAAGAAGAATCGGTCTTTATACGAGCAGAGACACGACAAAGTGATTTTACAACATGGCAACGATAGGCCACATATTGCAAAGCGGGCAAAAACCTACTTGGAAACGATTAAATGGAAAATCTTACCCTATCCATCAAATTTAACAGACATTGCCACGTCCGATTATCGGTTGTTCCGTCCGATGGCACATGGCCTGACCGAGCAGCATTTTTATTCTTATGAAGATGCCAAAACCTGGTCGATTCGTAATTACCCTCACAAGACGTGTCGTTTTACCGACATGGAATTTAAATGCTGCCAGAAAGATGGGAAAAAGTAGTGGTTAGCAATGAGCAATACTTTTAGCGACATGTTTTCATGATGATGTTTGTATAATAAAACATTATTTTTCATGAAATATTGGCGAGAATTTATTCAAGATCCTAATATATATAATTCGGTCGGATTTTAACCCTGGTTAGAAGCAATCGGATGTCTAACCGTACTAATGAGCTGTGATACAGCAAAACAGGACTGTCTGCCAATAACTATTTACACTCTCGCAAGTTGATTGAGCACTATGGAAAAATGGTAGACTTAAAAAAACAGTAGCTGCTCACGAATTTACGCATCGTTCATTCAGTAATGAAATTGAACATTCTCGGCTACTAGCATGTGTTTACATTGTAGATAAGACTCTAAAGTCCGCCTTCCTCTACCGAGCGCCCATAGCTCGGAGGTAGAATCGCCGATTTTCCATCCAAGCTGGAAGCAGTCGGATGTCTAACCGTACTGATGAGTTGTGATGCAGCGAAACAAGACTCTTTCGAATGAACACTTATAGATTTATTTGGGGGCAAAGCCAGAAAATAATTACAGTATTTCAAGTTAAAATGTTTAAAAATATTAAGATATAAGAGCAAGGTAATAAATGTGAACTCTAGAATAGAATATCATTCATTTTCTTTGTATTTTCTCTTTTCTCTTTCATTATTTTCTTTCCTCGTTCAGGTTCTCTTTTTCGTATTTATCCTTACCTTTCTCTCTTTTCTTTCCCCTTTTCTCTTTAATGTTAAATTGAATTTAATGATCTGTTAATCCAATTGGCCATTTATCATGCACAAATTGAAACCGACGAACAATATTCAGTCATTTCCAAGTTTCAAGTGATTTATACTCTTTTTCGTGGTGCTTTACCCTTCAGTCTTGATTGAGCATTAATTAGTATTTCTATTTCGTTTGGGGGAAATTCGGTGAAACAGTAAATGAGTTTGAAGAAGACAAATACGACGAAAAACAGGCGACTTTTCTTTTGAAGTATGATGTCTTTCTATTTCCTCTTCTCAAGACTAATTTTCAGTTATCCCATGAAGATATATCGATTCTTTGGTAAACAGTCAATCAATTAAAAGTATTTGGGGAAGAACTAGTTTTATGTAAAATATAAAGCGAAAACAAAACAAAACAAAAAAAAAGTAATTAAAATATGTAACTAAATAAATTCTGGTATAACATCAGCTTTTTCATAAGCAAGTAATACTACTAAAAATAGTGTCTCAAAAATATTTTTGATTTGTACAGAATTTAAGTCCAAACATATTTCATGTAAGCATCTATGGATTATATGTGACCTCAATATAAAAAAAAAAATCGCACACATTTTACATTGATAAATCGCTTCGTAATATGTGAAGTGTAACTGTGAGTACAATATTTTTTGTATTTCTTTAGAACATGATTTGGTTGTTTTGCTTTTATGGCATATCAACCTCGGCGGGTCATTTATTGCCAACTAAATTTTTATTTATTTGTTGCTGGTAATACCTTTTTTTCTTTCAACAATGTATTGTTGTTTTTATATAAGTTTTGTGTCTAGTAATACTTTTTTTTCTTTTCGAGTATCAAGATTCACTGGGATTTGTTTTTAAGGGCAGGGTCCCCAATTCCTACACTTGTTATTTAACCCATAACTGGAGGGAAGGGACGAATTATTACCTTTCCCAAGGGTATCAGTGCTTAAGTGAATGCAGTGTATTCAACTGGAATTCGAACTCGGCTAACCGATTTCTCTTTCCGAGCCGATATCCACTGCACCCCAACGCACATCCGTCACTAAACGCTTACAGCACCTGGTATTTCCAAGCGGTCACCCATCTAAGTACTGACCTTTAGAACATGATCTACCAGGAATCTCTTCAATGATTCTATCGGACGTGCTTTTTCGTTGGTACTGAGACCATATAAATATTTGCTAGTATATTTGCATCTAGGTCCCGCCCTTTTTTTGAAATAATTAAATGTCTAAAAGTTTCGTTTCCCGAACTTTCTGCATACTTGCTTCCCGACAGGTTCAATCACTAAAGATTTAAATGCCGCATATCTACTATCTTCTTGTATTGTTAGTCCTTTTTTCTTTTTTCAATAACGTCTGTACTTAGTCTTTTATCTTACTATAACTTCCTGCTCACTGATAGTGGTCTCATCTTGCTTGGAAGGGAAATGGTAAAAAAAATATCATAGAATAAAATCCTCCTCCACCTTCTCAGAAGATTACTAATGCCCTCAAATCTGTCAAATTTGTAGTAATAAATCGTACTTATTCTTGGTACCTGTTAATCGGAAAATTGTACTTAGAATAATACATTCTTTAAATTAGAAAAGGCTTAATTTTTTGTTAAAATCTATTCATTAAGTGACCGCCCGTGTTTTGTTTAAAGCAATATAGAATATATTGATAGTCGTAATCAACCTATTTCTACATAGATGAGCAGAAATAAAAATTCATTACTAAGCAAATCTACTAAGGCCGATGAATGACAACATAAGTATTAAAAATCAGAAAAAATCCCCTTAAAAAGAAAATGGAATAAAATGATTACTACAGACACACGTAAAATAGTGAATTCACAGAAAAAACTAGAATTTTTTAAAATTACGATAGCAGTAAAAATAAGAAACAAATAATAATAATAATAATTTATTAGATTCTGTAGTAAAGCAAAACAGAAGCCAAGAACCAACTATTGCGGCAAAAAATATGAAAATGAAAGCCAAAGATAAAGCTCTTGAACAGATGAAACAGCGCTTGCAAGACAAACCACTGCATGGCCAATATCCAGAACGTGCCAATAAATCTAATGTTGATAAAGTTAATACTCATCGATGGTTACGTGCATCTGGATTAAAATCTGAGACTGAAGGCTTTATTCTTGCAGCGCAAGACCAGTCTTTTCATTAGAAACTTTCAGGCAAATCTTATACATAATAATATGGATCCAAAATGCAGGTTTTGTGATAAACACCAAGAAACAATATGAACATCACCCAGCACCGGTTACAGAAATAGAAGATGTCACCATTCTATGGGATTACACCATCTACACAGACAGAAAAATTGAAGCAAATAGGCCGGACATTATTGTTAAAAACCAGTAAGAGAAAACTTGTCTATTAATAGATATGGCTTGTCCAGCGGATTGTAACATAGTAACCAAGGAATTTGAAAAACTGTCAAAATATAAAGACCTGGAAATTGAAATAGAAAAAATGTGGAAATTGAAAACAAGAGTTGTGCCAGTGATAGTAGGTGCACTTGGAATGATAAAAAATGGAACAAAACAACACATTGAAAGAATCCCTGGAAACCCCAGCTTAGGAGATATACAAAAAATTGTCTTATTTAGTACAGCCCACAAACTAAGGAGAACTTTGTCTATGTAACGCTAGGGATGATAGGGAAGATAGAAAAAACATGAAATGGAGCCATAACAATACACCACGATCTGACTTAGGTCTTCCCGCAGACTTGGTTGGGAGTGCGACCATAGCAGAAATCGAAATATGATGAAAAATGTCATAATAATAATAATCTTAATCTTTCAAATGAAGAATGCATTAATGTGTTCGGAAAGGAATTACGTTTTTAACGGAAAGATTATAGAAAACAAATGTAAGTTAATTTTAGATATTATTTTATAAAAGTATGGCTGTCTTTTTTTTATGTACTTTAGGCTAACGTAAAGCAAAACTTTGATTTTAAATTTACAGAAAAGATTACTTTCAATTGTTTCTGAATGTTCTGCTATTAATTATAAGGTGTAGTGATTGTCAGGAAACTAAAAAGAAAACTAAATCTGATAAGTGTGGTGGATCCAAAAGAACATCTCAACATAAATTTCTTGATTTTGAGGTATGTTTTGCAAAGTTTGCTCTTGTATTGTCATAAACTAAACTTATTTATAAATGGAACTTTGTCTATGTGTGTGTGTGTGTGTGTGTGTGTCTATGTGTGTATGTTCGTTAACTATAGACTCCGAAACGGCTGAACCGATTTTCTTGACAATTTACACAGTTGTACCATAAGTATCTGCGAGTAATCTTAACTAGGTTTTGAGTCGAGGTACCCCAGATAAATATCGAAAATCGATATTCGAAAAAATCGGGTTACAGAAGGAGTGGTCCTATTTTAATGAAATTTGATACACACATAGACATAGACATAAGAAACGATATTCAGAAGTTTCAAGGTTGCAGTTCTTACAATAGTGCAGAAAATCGATAATATATATATATATAAAAGGCAAGATGTTTGCGTGTGTGTCTGTTTATATTTGTCTGTATTTTTTTCAGCCCTTTTATTTTAGTTTTTGCTTCGGGTTTGGCTCTAAGTAGGTATAATAGTAGTTTTTAGTCTCAGCCATGATACCATTTACCCAGAGAACTTATTTAGCCTTCAAAATTAAGCTTACGACGAAAACAACTTATTTCATATCGATATCAGAAAATCAAAATTTGACTTACATCCATTCATTTTTCTTTCAGTCTATGGTTTCCCTTTAACTGGAAACAACTATTGCTTTTTAGTCTTTCGTGCAAACGTCCAAAGACTATGAACTCCAGAACTATGGATTATTTTTAAAGCTTTCATTACTCCTGAGTAACGCCGGGCTATACTGCTAGTTCAGAATAAATCGTTTTTTTTATTAAAGCAGAACACTTTCGATTTAACCAATCAAGTCTTTGGCAATAACAGTTTGCGGTGATGGAATTTTCGTGTTCCAGTAGCTTGTAATAGACAGCATTTTCTTGTAATGACTAACTTTTTTCATCTTTTTCATCATCTGCAAAAATTAATCAGTTAAGTGACACGCTTGGGCAATCATTTCTCGAAACAGATATGACTGACTGGGTAGAATATTATTCCGCACTAGGTTGTCATTACTTTCTACGGTAGACTGATGGCCAACCGAGGCTATAGAATCCAATCTATCTTGTTATTTAACCCAACTGACGGATTAATACCTTTCTCAAGGATATTTATGCTTAAGTGAATGCAAGGAATTCAACTGGGACTCGAACTCAGCTCCTCGGTTTGTCGTTCTGAGCCGATATCCACTGCACCACAATGCACATTCTGCAAAAATACAATGCAATAAACAGAGCTGCAGTAAACCAAAACCAAATTCCTACGTTCACATTTCCGGAATTTAAATTCTCAAACACTTTATAAACGATATAATGTTGAATAGTCAGTCAGTCAGTTAAGTGCCATACGTGATACACGCTTCGGTGATCATGCCTCGAAAGTGATATGACTGACTGGACTGAAGATTATCCCGAAGTAGGTTGCCATTGTTTTCTGCGGTAGACTGGTTGCCGACCAAGGCTATAGAACCCAATCTGCCCTGTTATTTAACCCATAACTGGGGGGAAAAGACGGCCGAGAGGCCTAGGCTACAGTCAATCGGTTGAATAGTAGATATGATAAAATAGTTCTGGATATAGTCTCTTGCCATTCAACCTGTGTTTTGACTGGTTAGATGCTTCATAACTTGTACTGTTAAAATACATAATTATTTTCCAAAGTATCTAATATAAATAGAAAATTGAAAAAAAATGAATGAAAAAAAAAGAAGAAATGAGATAAAGAAACAAAAATAGTGAAAAAGAGAAAATAGAACTGAAGAAGATTTACGACAAAATCATTATCTTTTTTTACTGAAGAAGAATTTGTTTATGCTACGTGCTTTCTGGTTACATATTTTAATTTTACCATACGCTCCCTCATGTCCATGCGTATGTTTTCTTGTAAACTAACATTCTCTGATACAGTCGCGCTTTCGGTGTTTAAAATATGTACATTTATAAATGTTACATTTTAGTGGGCTACCCTGGAACATTTTGAAGCTTTTTGACTCTGTCAATGAATCGAAATGAAAGTTGCCGTCGTTGAGTCATAGGATCACTAAATGTCGGAGATAAATATAAATACCCCAGTAGGCATATTCACCTTAATGAAGTAACTACTGAATTTTGCAGTAGTCAGAAAAACATCTCAGGACGTGGTTATGAATGTGCTTTAGTTGGATAAAGACAAGACAAGAGAAGACATGACAAGAGAAGACTTGTTGAGAGAATATTGAAACTGGAATTGATGATCGAGTATTGAATTGCGAGGTGTTTGTGTAAGAAACAAATAACGGTTTCAGTTGTATTTGCGTTTGTCGCACCATAACAAATAAAACTGATTCTATTTTTCATGTTTTAAAATTGTATTTTTGACATTTTTATATATGCTATTGAGTTAGGTTGCTTAAAATGAATTATCCTTAAAAAATTTAGAGACATTACAAAATACTTCTGCCGGCAGAGGGACGGTTTTCATAATGATATAAAGACTGATTCCAAAATCTTTAAATGATTATGTGAAACCGGCTCTATGTATAATTATACATTTTTGGTTTTAATTGTTCTTCGATAATTATTTACTTGTAAATTCCTCTCCCGTCGTTATTACTATACATATGTATATGTATATTTATTTTATCGTGTTTCCTTCTTTTTTTTCTCTTCATTTTTATCATTACTCTTCTTTCGTTCAATTCATTTTCCAACTATTTTTCTCCCGATGAGAAGTTGGACAAAAGTAACTTTGAGACTAATAATAAAGTCCATGTTTTTAAAATAGTATACCTATTTTGTACCGCTAAACATTTGTTTATATATATATATTGAAACAGACAGACAAAAATTAAATTACATGTATTTTCAGCGTGTGTTATATTGTGGAACACGAGACGATTAACGAACAAATACAATGTCGAATACAGATGTCAGGGTCGGAATAAGAGCACGCTCAAACACGCAAATACGCTGTCATGACAAAATCACTCCACAAACCGTCAATATAAATCGGTAAGCTCCATAAACTGTCAGGCAAAAAATTATAGCGCTGTAGGATAACTGACAAAAAAAAAAAAAAAGATATAACAAGTGTCCAAGAGCACGGAATAGTCGCAGAAATAGGTAAAGTGGAATTAAATACGTCATGAAAAATGACGAAATTGGAGTCCTTTGCAGTTTGCCAAAGTAACAGAGTGAGTGAACATTTTCATTCCAGCATCTACACATTTAGCAAACATAATATACGTTTAGCAGGCTTGATATGTAATTAATTCGCGTTAATCTGTAGGTGGTTTATAATATCTATAATATATGTATAAGACAATAATATTAATTTTATCAAAGAAATGTACAATAATACAGGAAGAAATGGATTGTCAGTTATCAGCAATTAATGTAAACTGGAATTAAATGAATATAGTTACTAAAAGAATGCTGCAAAATGCCATAGATATGACGACACATGTTGCCACTTGACTCCAAAAATAGCTACAATATTCGTCTGTACCTAATATTGTATATAACTTACTGTTCTGAAATTTACATCAATATATTGCTGTTTTATAATGTCTGATTACATTTATATTGGTAATGCCGAGATTAAAACACGACTACGACAATGGTTGCGTTTGCAATAAGTTTCATTGTATCCTTCTTAATACTTGTTTACATCTCTTTACATATTAAGAAGAAGAAAGATAGCAAACGTTACTTTCTTGCTCAAAAACGACGTTCTTTTCCATTTACTTCGACGTGCACAATAATTGGTCTTTTAATTTCAAACAAAATGCATTTTTAATGGCGGAATAAAAAAGAGGTTTTTATTTTCCTATCATAATTTCTAGCAACTGCTGCTCGGATAATGTATGAGAAAGCAATTTTTTCCCTATAATATTCAATCACAGAATAATTCCGGAAATAAGTGCTCAGCTTCAAGTTTGTAAATTCAATTTCTCACACACAAATAAAACATCAAATTGACGTATGTTGAAAAGGTAGATATATATATATATATATATAGTGAGTATATATATATAGTGAGTATATATATATAGTGAGTATATATATATATAGTGAGTATATATATTAGTGAGTTTCCCGGATTATTATTATGATTATTCTTACTTTAATATCGATTTTAAAATTTCCTAACCTAAAAGATATTCATGTCCAAAATTTTATTTTCTAGGAAGTCTAAATTGGCAAAAATTGAATCAACGTATCTATGTGGTAAGCAAGACCACGCCTTGTACAAAACTCTAATAAGAATAAGTATTCTGTGTGAGTGCGTGCGTACAGGTGTATGATTTCATTTTGAAAATATATTACTTTTATAATGGAAGAGATACCGGGTTTTCCATGTACGTTTACAAATTTTACTAATATATATTTAATGGCAGATACTTGTGAATCTCATCTCTTTTAATATATAAAGTTGTGACAAAACATTTTTACACATTTTGAATTAGAGAACTAGTTAAAGCAACTAGAACCAACAATATCTAATTTTCATAAGGCATATGAGAACAGTATTTATTAAAAATGTAAGCTCTTAAGTATTTATTGCTTTCTCTTTCAAATTGACGTCTGTTATGATCTAGAATTGCAACGCAGTGGAATTACAAGCAACAATCAACATTTTGATAGATTTCTTGGACTTCTGTGGAAACTTTCGATCACCCTTTCTTGATTCAAAGAGTGTATGTGATATACGTTGTCTTCCAGAATCGTCCTTGGACATATCATGAACAGTATTGTCAGCTTCAAAATTATCTCTAATTAATAAGATTGAAGTTCAGTTAGTGGATCTCAATGAAATTCTCTGCGATACCGTTTTTGTTTTATCACGTGTACTTTCGTACATGAGAAAACGAGGAGCAGATTTCGAATTCCAGGCCAGTTCGTTACATTTACATAAGTGCAAATACCGTTGGGAAAGCTACAAATCCCCCTCTTCTTTCATATATAAGTAAATAGAAGGATAGACTTAGCCCTTGAACGTTGGTTTGCAACCAGTCGAGAAGAGAGAAAACTAAATCTAACGTAGAGAGAACTAACAAAAAGCTGATAAGATTTTTATGGAAACGGCCAGCATAGCATCTAAGACATGGTAATGTCTTATTTCACATAGAAAAGGATTGTAGGATCAACTGACATATGACATGCAAATATATGATATGGTGTTATCAAGGTAAGAATCTTCATTACGAGGAAAAAGGTAATTGAGCACTTTAAACAATTCCCTTTTGCAGGTGGTTCAGAAAATTTTAGAAGTTACCGAAACGTTATCTGACATCTTCGACAAGAGAATCGATCTTCCCACTCTCTCTGACACTCTCTCTGTCTGTCTGTCTCTTTCTCTATATATACATATCCAAATGAATAATAACGAAAAAAAGAAATTGCTATTTTCAAAAGTTTAATTTAAAACAGTGCTCAACATAAAAATAGAGCAATGCATATCTATTATATTTTATTACGTTAGAACTTGTACAAACTACTAAAAATTGCACATTTTGTTTCGACATTGAAAGAACTATGTTTCATCAGGTAGTTATTAATATTGGCAATAAACATTTTATTTAAAAAACATTTTTAAGAACAAAACTTACCTTTACTTTTGTGTCTTTCTCCATACGAGTTAAAACGTTATTAAAAAGGGTAACAAATGTTATATATCGCCGTACGACGACAAAACAACAAACACGCATATATAAAAATATAAGGTTATATTTTTATTAATGACGACGAACCGTGTGGAATAGAGAACGGAAGGGTGAGAGGCACATAGAATGGGTTGACGGGAGTGTAGTCTTGCCGTGGTGTTTCTCTGCTTCCACTGGCCGTTCTCTGCTAGCGAATCCGTGTGTCGAGGTCTTTATATAGTCTTCTAGAACCGGGACTTTTCTTCCGGTTTTGCCTCGCCCACGCAACGCCTACGTAATTCTAAGAGACACCTGATCTGTTTGCCTCTGTAGCCATTTCCGCCGCTGTCGGAAATAAGGTCAAATGACATCCGCTCCGGCCTCGACAGGATGTATTTCACAAACACCTGTCTTGTCGCTTCGCCGCCCCCTTCACGGACAGGAAACACCATCGCTTGTATCACTTCCTCGGGTGGGGCCAGATTGTTATATTACACTCCTCGCCCTCCCATTTTCCAAAATGTGCACCTAAGAACATTTTAAGCGCAACACCCTCACCCCCCCCCCCCCATGCCACACAAGCCCGACAATTGTACAAAACATGTGCACGCCGAAACAAACAAAACAAAAAAAATATATATAGGGGAGCCTACATCGGCAACCCAACAATGTTCGTGTCCATTGTGGAATTTTCCTGTACAAAAAACACAGAATCTCTTGCGTATGCTTCATGATGCAGTGTTGGAAGACAAAATGAGTGAGACTGCCACAAAAGTGATGATAGAATTACTTGGGACTTATACAGAGGATAATGTTCTCCCAGCTCGATGTTTCATTGTTCTTTTTTTCTTTTTTTTTTTTTTAAGTTTCTGTAACTTTCAATGTTCGTTTCCTTTCTCGACTCTGTCCATACGCGTAGACGCCTCGATGCACGACCATATGATCATAGGCGGTAACCGCGCCCCAGTTTCTAAACTGACATCGAGTAAATGACCTTTGACCAACATCATGCGTGTTTCCGCTCGAGTTTATTGTTACACATGTAACTTCATTTAATTTAATTTAATTTCAAACATACTATGTTTGAACGCAGAAAAACTGCCATTATCTGCAGTACATATCATTCATAGTCTGACCGAGAAATGTTCAATAGAAAACGAAGAAAATTACCCTGATTCCAACGTTAATCCGCATGCAATTTACTTGTGGAGGATTAGAGGTTTCATCTATCTTAATTTAGTCTAAAAAAAATGGACCCGTGACTCGTAATTCCTTAGTTTGTATCTTCCGCATGTTTTGCTATAAGGAAGGTGACCTAACTATTTCACTTAAACTATCGTTAATCCTCCCACTGCTTTCTTTCCCAATCCTATAGCATATCAGCCAATAAGTCTACAAGACTTTTCAGTTGTTCTTTCTTTTTGTTCCGATCAACTGTGGAATCTGCAGGTCTATCCGTGCTTTTTGCCCCAACAGACGTTTGCCTCATTTGGACATCTTCGCTGCTAGGTGATTCCCTAGAAAAACCCTGATCTACATGAGTAGATCCAGTCGTTTCACACTTTGAGCAATCATCCTTGAACGTGGATGAAACATTATTTATACCACCGATTCTATCATCATTATCAATAGTTGACACGTTTTTATTCGCCATTTTACGTCGCGTCATGATGCGACGCTCCATTAATGGAACATCAGACTCATCGTCTGATTCCACACGTTGGTGTCGATTTTTGTGCACTGGAAAGTCGGTCTGTTCCGCTCCGGATTCGTCATCCGAATCACTGGATTCTACTGGAGCAGCCAATACAATCTTTCGTAACGGCCTATCGGAAGTAGGGATTTTCCATTCATCAATGGACGCTGCCCGAAGATGCTCAGCATGCGTCTTAATGACTGAGCCGGTTAACTGATCTCTAATTCTATAAGAGACCGGGCCAGTCTTTTCAACGATCACATAATATGGCCGCCAGCGCACATCTAACTTCCCTTTCTTTTGGTGATTCTTATAGTACACCAAATCACCAACCTCAAAAGTTGTATTTTTCGTCTTACCACGCGACTTATCTATCGCGGCTCTCCTCGCTTTTCTTATATTATTCCTAACTAAAGTGAAGCTACGATGCATTTCCTGTAGTGCAATTTGGTGATGCTCATCACCATAATATATGCGACGAGGCCTCAGTATATTGTCCAAGGGCAAAATAACATCCCTGTTGTAGAGCAAGTAATACGGTGAAAACTTAGTGGTTTCGCTCACAAGAAACCGGATAGCCGCCAACATTTGGTTAATGTAAATATCCCACGACTGTTCGTTGTTGCCAATTTTTTTTGCTAGAACATCATGCATTGTTCTGTGAAACCTCTCAACCTTACCGTTGCTCTGGGGGTGATAAAAAGAAGTTGTCACATGGTGTATATTTAGGTCTTCTAATGTCTTTTTCATTACCCTGTTGACATTTTCTGGCCCATTATCAGTCAAAAGCTGAAGTGGTGTCCCAAATCTGGGGAAAATTTCGTCAACTAAGAGATGCACCACTGTTTCTGCCTTCTTGTTAGGAACCGCAAATGCCTCCGGCCAACCACTGTACATATCTATGAATGTAACTATGTATTGGTTACCTGAATGGGTCTTTGGGTAGGGTCCTGAGACATCTAAAGCAACCTTTGCGAAAGGAAAAGGAGGGAAGTCACATTCCTGTATGGGGGGTTGCTGCTTCTTTAGGTTTGTTGTCTGACACGGGATACATTTACCTACGAAATCATTTATTTCTCTAAGTAAACAAGGCCAGAAATACTTTTGGCCACTGTCATCATGGTATTGAACCAGCACCATTTTTCTAAGGTGAGATGGTACATACAGCCTGATGAGGGGTTCATCATCAGGTTGAGACAAATAGTACACCACCTCATCTATTACTATATATCTCTTCTGTTCTGCTTTGGTAGCCCTACCATTTCGTAATCTAATCTTCAGGTCTAAGATGTTTTTGTCTGATTCTTGCTCCCTGATTATGTCTATTCCTTTCAATGTGGGCCGTTCGGGTGCCTCTGATGAATTTCCGACATTTTTATGGGCTGCTAATTCTTCCGGCTCCATTAGGTTGGAGTTTATAACACTAACCAAGTAATTTCTATCATCTATATCTACTGGAGAAGCAATATGGTCTTCGTTCACATCAACAGCGCGTGATAAGAGATTCGCGCAAACATTATCCTTACCCTTAAGATACTGTATGCTGCAATTGTAGCCAGACATGCTCAGAGCCCAAGTCTGTATCTTCTTATTTTGTATGGGCGAGTTAAGTCAGTGCTCCAGGGGCCTATGATCAGTGTATATTGTGAATGTTGCGCCATGCAGGTAGTGATTCAGTTTTTGAAGAGCATAGTGTATGGCATAAGCCTCTTTCTCTATAGTTGCCCACCTCGTTTGTGTGTCACTTAATTTATGGGACAATAAATAAATTGGTTTTTCTACATCCTTCCTATTTTCCTTATCGTACACCACTTGGGATAGGCATGCGCCAATCGATTGATCTGATGCGTCAGTATATAACCTATACGCCTTATTTGGGTTGGGATAGGCTAGTGTTATCATCTCCGCGAGCTTCGTTTTTAGTGTATCGAAAGCGGTTTGGCAAGCATCGTCCCATTGGAATCGTGCATATTTCCTTGTCAAATTGACCAGCGGTTCGGCTATATCAGAGAAATTTCTAATAAAGCGGCGATAGTATGAGGTCATCCCAATAAAAGCTCTTACTTGCCTAACAGTGGTTGGAGTAGAAACTGACTTTATAGCCTTGACTTTATTGAGGTCTGGTTGTATTCCCTCTTCACTTATCTTGAACCCCAGGTATTGGGTCTCTTTCTTAAAGAACTCACACTTAGCTGGCTTCAGTTTAAGGTTGTGTTTACGTAGACTACTCAAGACTGTGTCTATATGTCTTAAATGATCTTCCACCGTATTTGAAAATATCAGAATATCATCTAAATATGCCAGAGCAAAATCTTCCTGTCCCTGTAAAACAACTGACATTAATTCCTGGAAGATGCCGGGTGCGTTTGCAAGTCCAAATGGCATAACATTAAAATGAAACAGACCCTTGTGGCAGTTGAATGCACTTTTTTCTTTGTCATCATCATGAAGCTTAACTTGCCAGTACCCTGATTTTAAATCAAGCTTCGAAAAGTACCTTGCCGAACCAAGTGATGCCAGTATATCATCGATGACAGGAAGAGGTCGAGCATATTTCTTTGTAATCTTATTAATTGCTCTAAAGTCTACACAAAATCTCTTACCACCGTCTTTCTTTTCTACTAAAACTACTGGAAAACCCCACGGGCTATTGGATCTCTCAATTACACCTGCCTGCATCATTTCGTCGATTGCTGAATCCATTGTCTTTCTTTGTTTGAGGGGTGTGCGATATGGGCGTTTTCTTATGGGCTCATGCGTTCCAGTATCGATACGCATCTCCACAGTATCGGTTCTGCCCAGGTTCTTGTCGTCACTAACGAACATGTCCCTATTTCTTTTTAGCAATTTGTTAATTTCAGGCTTGAATTCCTCCGGTACATGTACCTGTTCCAAATCTACATCAGGACTTTTATTATTTTGTTTATCGGGCATAGTAATTTCAGTAATATCACCTGCCCTTTCCAATTTAGCCAGCGGACACCCCCGTCTCAAAGTGATTGTCTGGTTAGTGTTATTCATTATCAGCAACTGAAACTTACGAGACTTTGGCATTTTTACAACTGCGTTGGCTACTGATATACCACGTAAGTTGCTAACATATCCACTACTCAGCTGTTCGATTTCATATTCTTTGCCACGTCCATTTCTCAGCCTGGTTAATCCCAGACAAGCATGCAGGTGTTGAGGTCTTAATGTTACTTTTTGAGCTAACCTAACAATAGAGGAAATATGAACATCCTCCTCTAATGCCACGTATTCTTCACCAATCTTCAATGCCCCCAAATCGAAATATATTCTCACCCCGTTCTGCATCAGCCAATCTCGGCCAAGTATAACGTTTCTATTGAGATTTTTCACGACTAAAAAATCATGGGGTATGGACTTACTTCCTATCTGGACCTGTAGACGACAAAGGCCTTCAACGTATAACGGGGATCCATTCGCAGTTCGAAGTTTAATGTCCCTCTTTTGCAATTCAAGTCCAAGTCGCAATTTTTTAAATACCCTACAGCTTATAACCGATACCTCTGCTCCCGTATCTACCAATGCCCTATAAGGTCTACGTTCTATTCTAATAAAGATGGAATTTGGCGCGCCCATATTACCAACTATGTGCGTTGGTACCGTCTTGTTCCGTTCGTTGGGCGTCGCACGAACGGACCTCTGCCGTTTCCCGGGGCGCGTCTACAAAATTTCGCTATGTGGCCTTCTTTCCCACAACTCCAACACCTAACAACGCTCCCGTTCCTCTCGCTCACGAGTTTTGTATTTAGTTCCCCTATTACCAACTTTTCTATTGTTCTTTTTATTCCTATTATTATTAGTATTAGATTCAGCGGGGCTTACGGCTTCTATCGGTGCCCGTCTCCGAGAATGGCAAATTTCCATAGGCTCCTCTTCGTATTCAGAGTTTGCATCGAGTCGAATTTTCCATCTCAACTCAGATAACGCTTTCTGATAGGCAGCCTCTAGTGTTTGTAGCTCATCCTTCATAACTGCCATCTTTATTTCCCGATCCCTTAGACCTTTTATAAAAAATCCTAGAACTTGTTTTGTCACAACTTCATTCCTCCCGTCAACCCCAACATATGCGCCCTCCGCTAGGCGTACTACTCTCTGCATGTAGTCCTGCACCCCCTCCGTTCTACCCTGCGTAATGTTCACTAATTCGACTAACCGTGCGTCGGGGTCTAAAACCAATCCGTAATATTCCTTTAAAGAAGTTTTTAACTCCTTCCATGTGAGTTGTGGGTTATTAGAGATTAGTCTATATACATAGTGTCCAACAGCTCCCCTTGTTGTGAGAAGAGCTGCCTGACACTTGTCTTCTTCTGCCACGCGCACAACTCTAAAATACCTCTCCATATCCTCCAACCAAGCACTACAACCACCATCTTCTTTGCATGCTAATGGCTGTATATTTTTTAAAAAAGATTCTCCCCTTAAAGTGTTCGACACCGAACAAGCCACATTTCTCAATTCTAGGGTCAGACCTTGAACAAAATCGGCAAGATGTATGCTGTTCCATTTTTTTTTATTTTTTTTTTTAATTAGACTTATGAACAAGAGCAGAACACACACAAGATCGAATCAAAAGTCACCTACCTTTCGTTGATGTCTATGGTCGTCCGGCTGCTTTCTATTTTCGTCTTCTTTTTTCTTTTTCTTCCTCTATCTAGTTGTTTTTAATTCCGTCGAATTTCAATTGTCGCCGTGGTAACCAAGCTCATATCTATCTGTTTTGTTGTTGTTGTTGTCTCAAAACAGCAAGTCACTAGGCACCAATTTGTGTATGTTATATATCGCCGTACGACGACAAAACAACAAACACGCATATATAAAAATATAAGGTTATATTTTTATTAATGACGACGAACCGTGTGGAATAGAGAACGGAAGGGTGAGAGGCACATAGAATGGGTTGACGGGAGTGTAGTCTTGCCGTGGTGTTTCTCTGCTTCCACTGGCCGTTCTCTGCTGGCGAATCCGTGTGTCGAGGTCTTTATATAGTCTTCTAGAACCAGGACTTTTCTTCCGGTTTTGCCTCGCCCACGCAACGCCTACGTAATTCTAAGAGACACCTGATCTGTTTGCCTCTGTCGCCATTTCCGCCGCTGTCGGAAATAAGGTCAAATGACATCCGCTCCGGCCTCGACAGGATGTATTTCACAAACACCTGTCTTGTCGCTTCGCCGCCCCTTTCACCGACAAGAAACACCATCGCTTGCATCACTTCCTCGGGTGGGGCCAGATTGTTATATTACACAAAGAGGGAAGAAGAAATAAGAAAATAAGATGAGAAATAAAAAAAAATGGAAAAATTTGGAAAAGGAAAGATACAGAAGAAGTAGAAATGAAAGAAGAAAATAAAGAGAAAAATGAGAAAATATAGAGAGGGAAGAAAGAGGAGAGACAATGGAAACGGCTATGAGAGAGAAATTTTATATTTTGGCCGGAATTAAATTGCAGACCGTTATAGATATCGGTTACAGTGTTTCAAGTTAAATCTTTTCGCATTAAAAAAAATGATGAATTCACATACAAAAACAGAAAAATTATTCATAAAACGAAAATAAAGGATATTAAAAAAACAACACAAATATATTAATTCATTATAATTGTAAAGATAAAATAAAAATGAATAAAAATTTAAAAAATTAAATAAAATAAAATCAAAACAAATTAAAATAAAATAATATAAATAAATAAAATTATATATATATATATATATATATATATATATATATATATATATGTATGTATTGAGAGGAAAAATCAAAACATAGTGAAATGGTTATAAATCAACATTTATTTCGACAATGTAACGTTACGTTACCTCATTCAGAACGTTGAAAAATAAATAAATTCATTCTGAATATTAAAAACAAAAATGTTTTACCGGAGTAAGTGAATCTCGTGTTATTTAAACCAGCAAAATATAGAACAGATACATCAGATTGCACACGTAACGTAATACAGACACAGAAATAGATACATTAAATCACTCATACATAAAACAAATCTTATGAGAAAATATAGGCACACACAAAGATAAGTAATAAATTGACTCAAAAAGGGACACAAACAGATTATATACAGTAAATCACACAATTATATCACAATGGATAGAATATATGCTTAAACAAAATAAAGGCGAAAGATAGGAATAGACATTTAAGTCCACAGATATAAACGACTAAAAAGAAAATAAGTGGGGAGAGAAAGAAAAAAGAAAGAAAGCAGACAAAATACACGATAGTCACCAATAATATTTTACACAAAAATTAAGATAAAACTCTTTTTTCAGAAACCTTTTCAAAAGATTCTCTTTGAACATTTTTCGTTCTTTAAAAATTCTTTCAACGTTTTAAAATATTCCTAGAAATTTATTTTAAAAAATTGTTAAAAATTTCACAAGAGAAGATATTATCCAAAAATTACAAATGTATAAAATAATTCATATAATTACGAATGAGATCTTGTAGTAAAAAGCAATATAGTCCCAAATATTAAAATCACAAAAACATAGTCAATTTTCAGCCGATTAAAATATAGAGAAATAAAATAAATAAATTAAAAATTAGAAGCATTCACTCAGAAAAATTCATGCAGTAGTATAGATTCATACGTTAGTTTAGATAAAAGAAGGAAAAAGAAAACAAATAAAAAACGATGGAGGAGAGTTAAAAGAGAGAGAAGATTATGTTAGAAGGTTGTCCTCCAGACATTGATAGGGGTGTGGGGAAGAAGGGGAAAAGAAAAGAGAAACGGCAAAGGAGATTAAAGACTTAATCATTGAAAAGTAATTTTTGATTATATCTGTATTAAAAGTAAAAAAAATTAAACGTGTTGAACAAATGGAAGTGGATGAAAGGAAAACAGAAGTTGAAGGGGAAAAAGATAAACAGGGTAGACAGGAAAAGACTTAAAGGAGAGATGGGCGAGAAAGAAAGAAGAATAAAAGAAGGAGAGAAAGATGGGAAAAATGCGCGCCAGACAGTCCCGTGTGAAACGCCAGCTAAGGAGCGTAGAAAAAAGGTAAAAATACATAAAAGAAAAAAGAAAAAAAGGGAAAAGCGGTTTAAAGAAAATAGATAACATAATGTAATATTCAGCTGTGCACATGTTTTTTTTTAAATATTTGCGTTTAAAATAATATGGTTTGACTATTGTTGGGATAAAGTTAATTTAAAGTCTACTACTGGAATAAAAGGAGAGGATCAGAAAAAGGGAAATATTACATTGAATGGGGTTTAAATAGAGAATTTTGATAAATAATATATATATATATATATAAATCTTGATGCATAAGAGAAGAGAAAATATCTAAAACAGGAAGATTGTTATAGGGAATTCTAAAGATATAGAAAATTGCAGCGTAGAGAGTAGATTTTCTTTAGGTTATCTCTTTATATCAATAAAGAAAATGATAATTTATATAAATGAAGTACTAAAATGATAGATGAAAAAGTTTATAGATTAGGAACAGGGAAGGAAAGATTTTATCAGAAATAGATTAATTTTGGATTAGTTCTAGGAAAATTTTAAATTTATTATTTAAAATTTGAAAATTTTGATTTATAGCGATATTTGCTTATGAATTCCCTACGTAAAATGTGAAGTAGATTTCGTTTAGGATACTTTATTATTGTCATTTGTTCAACTAAACATAGATCGTATCTATCTTACGTGTTTGGGGGTGCGAGCTGAACCTATCAATTTTTAATTTACTAAGAGTTTTAGTTCCTCTTCTTTCATTTTCCAAAATCTTCGGGAAAGGGATGTTTAAAATCTTAGATTCGCATTAGAAAAGCAGTGTTTATGAGTGGAGTAACGTTGTTTAAGTTCATCTACGGAAATACCAATGTAAGTTTTGTAATTCTTTCTATTGTTATTTAGGGAGGTTTGGGCTTATTAGCTACCTGGGTTAGATCTACATTTGCCTTCAACCGGGCATTTTTACGGAGTTTCAGGAATTTAAAATTCCTGTTTTTGTGTTAGTATTATCTAAACACTTTAAAATTTATTTTGTTATGTGAATCGATAGTATAGTCCATATTATGAGTGCAGGAGTAGCTAATTTTAATAGTATTTCTAATGAAGATTTTGTGTAGTGGATTGTGGGTGTTGAAAAGTTAATTTACTTGTTTAAGAAAATATTTTCCGATATTAATATTAGATAGTCTATATATATATATATATATATATATATATAACTTTTTTCCACGTTTATTTTATTATTACATTGTTCAGGATTAATAATAAGTTTTCACATACCAATTTATTCTTGAAAGCGATCTGCTGGAGGTAGACTATAATCGGTTAATCCCTGTGTTTAACTATCTTGGGCATTTGCTTTATAATTATTTTCGGTGGTTGAAATAGATATTAATATAACGGGGGTGTTATCGTCTGTGAGATAAGATTGGTAGGAACAATCATTCAGGCTAAGGGTAATGTCTAAGTAGTTAGCTATTTTTAGGTTAGAGTAGATTTCAATTTTAAAGCTAAGGAATTTAAGAGCCCTAATGATTTTTGTGTATTCTATTCATTAAAGATCCATTAGTATTAGGAATGAACGTAAGGCCAGCATTCCGATATAATCCAATTTGCTTAGGATCTGAAATCTACTTAAGACATTTAATATATATATGCCTACAAGATCAGCGATCTGGTCCAAATCATATGCCCCTATAGGAACATTAAAATTATCATAGGGACTTTTTGCTCAGGTAAAATGATCGAAGATAAGAATTGACTTCTTAGCAGCTAAAATAATTTTAATTTATCTATTTGTGATTTCTACGTGGTTTTTAGCAAAGATTATATAATTATCTAAGAGGTTTTTGGATATCGAAAAAATATCTACGATGGCAAATGTATAAAAGGTGAACTTAAATTTGTCTTTAATATTGTTGAACCAATTACTGGTATCAGTAGAGTCTTTCCAATGATTAGGGTGTAATGTGGATCATCATTTTTCAATTATTTTTTTAACGTTTCTCTGGAGACTAAACTAAAATCACATTTAGTGCGATTAATTAATCTAAATTGTAATTTATTTTGAAATTTGGGTTTATGATCCGTAAATAAAATGTATGCGTCTTTAGTGGAAATCTTTCATATTTTATTTGCAATATGTACGTTTTGGGCAAACATGGCCGTATCACTGTCTATATAAGATAATCTGTTATTAACTCTAATATATCATTTCCTAGAGTTAGTACATAAACGAAATTGTATTGATTTAGGAAAGTTACTTTTACTACTAATACTACCACTACTACTAATAATAATAACAATAATCAAATATATCAATCTAATTTTGTTCAAGTACTAACTCTAGTAATAAGGAAGATTTTGACAACTGCAAAATTAAATCCATCAATGCTTAAAAAAATAAACTCAACACTAATTTAGAATACCCTGTTACAAACAAAGTAGGCAGAAATAATCGAGTATGTAAACGTAATATTATAGAGCTCAACTCAACCTTCAGACGTAATGCCCAAGCAAACAGAGGAAAATGTTTCCTAAATTTAATTCATAAGCATTTCTACCATTCATACAGAGTAAAAACGATTTTCAATAAAAAATGACATTAGTTATAGTTGCGTATAAAACAAAGTTAAGTATATTTCACAACATTATAATATGATATCAAATAAATACTTTGTCTACCTGAATAATAACAGTTATACTACTAATAATAATAGTGTTCCGTATAAAAATAATTGCAACTGCCTAAATTATAAGTCGTATCCACTGAATGGGCAGTGTATGTCCGAAAGTATTTTTTATAGCGTTCGCGTTTATTCGGATGATGATATTAAATGCTATTTTGGAGCAAATGAAAATATGTGGAAATATCGTATCAATAACCATCATCGTATTTAAACAATCTTAAATACTGGAAAAAGCCTTCCTTTATCAATATATTATTAAAAATTAAAAATTAAAAACCCAATTATTGCAGAGAATATAACGTTAAAACCATATCTTATAATGGAATAGGTGTAACTTATGTCTTTTACGAAACTTGCCATCCGAAATATTATAAATTCTCCTGTAAAGATACAAAAGGTGCATATCTCCCTTTGGCCGAGACAAAGTCACATTGTCACGTGACAACTGTTCGTGGTGTCACGCCTGATAGTGACCCAAGCGCAAGTCCCACTTTTTCAGCTAACAGCAACCGAGGAAGAAGGTTGTTCGCTTCGCCCCGGGCCTTTAGGATCTGTCTATCGCCATGTTTTGATAAAGCATAAAAACTTTTACTCTTCCGTGAGGACATAGAAGAAACCTGCCATATTCCTTTGGGACACGGATGAATTCAGCCACTCCAAATCTGGAGTCATGACAATGGCCGAACAATGGTATCTTCAATTTAAGACTTGTTTCCTTTTTGTTTCTTCTGTTACTTTGCTTTGCGTCGGACATAATAGATATGTATTTCTTCACGTGTGGACACTTGTTTATATAAATGTATTATTTGTGTGTTATAAATGTATCTTTGAGAACAAGTGTTCATTCATTTCATTTCTCTATTACGCCTTATCGTTACATGGTGACCTGTTTGAGTATTACTTATTGACTCACCAGGATAAATTCCTTCACCCAAATCGACTTTACAAAAACCGAATTAATGACTACATGCTGCCACAGAAATAAAAAAAAATATTTAAATTCTTAAATCCTGATTGGTGCAGATTATTTTATGCTTTTATCTGTTTCTTTCTCACTCATTTTCTATCTTTATTTCCCCGCAAATATTACGATTAATAATTACGAATTACGTCCCTTTGAATTCATCTCTTTGTATTTTAATATTTTTTATTTAATTATTTAAATTGTTTATTAAAATTTTAATTCTACTATTTTATCTCCATGTCATTTTTGTCCATTGAAATTTTACTCTTAGCAAATTAAAAATAGAACCTCAACCTTATAAAATTTGATTCCCATGAACATCAAGTGTTCTTAAATTCAAACGTCTTAAACAGTCAGTTTGTAATATGCAGCTGAACATTGCAAAACACATGAAACTTCGAGTCATGCCGTCGACATAGTATATGTATATTTTTAATATATAATTAATAGCGCTGTTTATACTACATTAACACATGATTAATATTTTCATGCATGTGCGTATTTCCATATGCATGTTTATATCTATCTATCTATCTATCTATCTATCTATCTATCTATCTATCTATAGATAGATAGATAGATAGATAGATAGATAGATAGATAGATAGATAAAACACTGAGATAGATTGATAGTTAAAATAGTAAAGTAGTTCGGTGAAAATAAGACTGGAATAATTTAATTTTAAAGTATTCGTTAGAATTCCAAAGTTATTCAGTTATAAATCGAAAGGCATTTAATAGCCCAGGAGGTAAATTGCGTTTACCTTTTTATTTTATGTCCATACTTCTATTTTAAAATGAATATCCCTGTCGAGACGCTTATAAAGAGAAGACCTATAAAAATGCATTGTTTGAATAGAGATATGTTCAGAGGAGCTTAGTGAATGCTTCTAGAGATTGCACTTGCTCTATATACCATAACCAGTTCGACCAGTTAAGTTAATGGAAATTCTAAAGAGAAAGGAAAATTGACATTTGTGACAGACCCGCAATGGCAGACTAATAGTTAATGTGGATTATGCCAGTCAGGCTGATCCTCACATCACAGATGACAAAATAACCTGTATTATGCATTTCCATGAATGTCTTCATGTAATCCATAAAACTGTTCGCTATTGGATGCAGTTTCTTGGCTATACAAAGTGCAGAAGATCTTTGGAGAGGAAGAGTTGCTGGAACTATATATATCATGAAGAGCAACATTATAAAAATGGTCGTCCCAACATAAGAGTTTAAGTTTTGTAAGGTGAGAACGGAAAAATTCGAGATCAATGAAGTGACGTCACCCAGACTCTCTGTGAAAGAATAAACTGCAAGTAATAACTTCAATAGTGAACGAAAGAAACATTGCGGTTTGAGAGCTGAGGAGAGGCATACTGTTTGACATAAGACGCAAGAATGTATTATTTTTCGTTTGTTTGTTTGACTGAGATTTGTATTCTAATTTGTCTTTATGGCCAATTTCATTTAAGCCCCTTTCATAATCTTTTTTCTTTTCATCAAAGATTGTTTTGTGGGAAGAATATCTGATAGTCTCTGTTGTATTTCTTTAGAGATGTATTTGATTATGCTGGACGGATGGTTAAATCTCGTGTTTATATAACTTAGAATTATGTTTGTTTTCACATATGGTGAGACACACCCAGTTAGGAGATAACATTTTACATCTAAACATTACACAACTTTTTAATTTGTTTCGACCTCTATTTTAAAATCGAGGTTTTGGAAGAGTTTGAAAAGCATTTGTTTTTATTTTGATATTTTCCCTTTTGTTGTCCGGTGCTATCATTAATCCGTTTTCTCTGTAAAATCTGTGGTTGTCTATATCACATTAATTTTTTTTGGAATGTATAGTCCTATTGAATCTATCAAACGAGGATTGTGGTACATCAAATGTGCCTTTTTTCACTTTTTAATCCAAGCTTCACCATCGTGGAATAGTATTGATTTTTAATAATGTGGTATTATATTTATATTATTGGATGATAATTTAAACTTTCCATGAACACTTTTTTAGATATTGGTAGGCAAAAGATTTTTTATGGTGTGAAGAGAGTTGCGTGAGATTAGAGTGAAAAGGGAGAAAAACAAGATACAAGTAGTGTTTGGAAAAGGAAAAGAGAAGGATGGGACTCAAGGAGATAAGAGATGGAAATTGATGTTGCATTAAACTCTTGGAGATTATAGCTGTCAGTGAAGCAAGTATACGGAATGTGCGTGAAAAGAAGCTGAGAGAGTAGAAGTGAGAGCTGCATTTGACTTTTACTGTAAAAGCGTAGGGCATTTTTGCCAGTTTGCTTGTTTGAGTAAATTCATGTAGATGAGACAACAGGGAGTTAAGATCATCGGAGCAGAAGTCGTGAAAATATTTGTAGAAGAGACAGAGGGAAGACACATCCAGTCGATGGGAAATTGGCTGGAGTCGAACTGTCACGATGGGATAGATTACATTGCAGTTTTTCCTCTAGATCTTATCGAAAACCCCAATATGAAAATCTGATCGCTCGACACATATATAACAACAGTATTTAATGCATGGGCTGATAGTTTATTTGCATAGGTCAATAGACATCTCCTAACACACTAACTCGCTCCCATTCTTTCAAACACTCTTCCCATCTACCCTAACCCCATACTCTGTATCTTCACTTTACCCATCTATCACCTTCCTTCTGACATTTCCTATTTCTAACCACTCCTTCTCTTTACCTTCCCCTATGTAGCCCCATGCGCAATAGTGGCAGTGGAATGCCTTGCTTGAGGTGAAATAATTAAAGAAAAATGGATTCAGGCTAGAAAAACTTCCCGGCCCGACACTTTGACGAATCCTTCCTAACTGTATATTTAGCTATTGATTCAATGTAGTAGTTCCACTGAGTGGATGAGGCCGATGAGGCGCAATGTATTGCTTTCAGGGAGACTAGCTTGATCCATATTGATTGGGGGCAGGACGTACTGTCTATGGTGGTTAAAAGATAGCAGCTTCGTTTTGGAAGCATTTAAATTTACGAGCTATTTCTTAACCCAGTCACCATAGTTAGGAGATCTTTTTCAAGATCAGTAGCCAGGTTATCTTTGTCTACCTTAGCAGATTTCTTACTGAGACAAGAGTAAATGGTGGTGTCTTCTGCGTAAATGCCTACGTGGGATTTGATCACATCAGCTAGATCGCTTATGAAGATCAGACGGACCTAGGATAGAGCCCTGGGGGACACCCTCGTTTGTGTGATAGGATCTAGAAGCATGCGCGGTCAAAACGACCTTCATTACACGGTTTGATTAAAAGGACTGGCTCAAATAAAAAATCCAGTGATACGATAGCCTTGTAGCGTGTGAAAAAGGACAACGTGCCAGACCTATCAAATGCTTTGGAGATAACCAGAGCAACTTTGTCGCTCTTATCGAAAGACCGGTATATGTACTCGGTGATGGTCATTAGAATATCAACAGTGGGCCTGTCAGAGTGGAAGCCGTAATGTCTGTCGAAGAATAGGTTATAGGCGGTGAGATGCTGAACTATTTCTTCCTTTTTCAGGTGTATCGATAAATTTAAAATGACAGTTTTGAATCTGACAAAAGCACTGGAAACTCACGCCATACCATAATAATTTGTAGACAGAAATATTTTTGAAAGTCAGCAGATGATCAGGATAAAAAGTAACTGCATGCGTAGAGACCCTACAGAAGTTTAGGTCGTCTCCCATGATCGTAAAATTTTTAATCAACTATAGCCATATTATTCCACACGATGTCTTAAGGAATGCAAACATCCAGATCCTAGACACTGTTTATGCGCTGAAATTTGGTCGGCCGGAGAGTGGTTGCGAGTGTTGTGAATGTCCATGAATTTCACCCTCTCATATATCGCAAATGGGCCATGAGTGTCTGTTCGAGTATCCAGCAAATGTGACATGCTAGATTTCCTGTTTTTTACCCTAACCCTAACCCTAACGACTGTGCTTGAATCGTCGTTAAAAACGACACTAAATCGCTACTTTTCAAGGTCAGAGTTAAAAAAAACAAACGTTTTGCATATAATTGCTAAATAAATGAAAACCAACATATTATTTATCTCTAATGATTTTTTTCAAAATTGACTGATACGTCATATATACACAGGGTGTTTAAATAGAATGGATATCACTTAGTAATCTAATAATTTGTCTAAATTCTCATCCAAATAATATCAAATTATAACAGCATGTAAAGAAACAATTAAAAACTCTATGATTAATGTTTTAGTTTTTTCATCTTTTCTGTTTTAGAAATGCCACTCGATTCAAACAATAAGATGTTTTGTGTGTTCGCGTCCGCACGAACGCAGTCGAATAATACTGTGTAGCGTGCATTTGAGAAAGAATTCATTCAAAACTCACCAACAGCAATAAAGATTCGAACATTGCAAAAAAAATCTCAAAGACCGTGTTTAATAGGAACTGAATTTTTGATTTAACCCGAGCCTTTTCACCAGCGATCTTCTACGCTTAGATTTATCATAGTGAATGTACTTTTCATCTTCATCAAGATACGATGCAAAATATCTTTCCTTTTTTACCGTTGTAGCAGCTATTTACACATGACAAGACACTGTTCGACGTCTCTCGGGTTCAACTCGTACAGCGCCTATCACCCTTGCTTTTGAATCATTCCTAATGTTTTCAAACGCTTCGAAAGTGTTACGTAATCAACTCCTAATGATTCTGGTAATTCAGCATGCGCCTGACATGAGTCTTCATGAAGTAATATATCCAATTCTTTGTTTTAAAACTTATTCTGTGCACCGGAGCGTTCTTTATCTTCAACATCAAAATCATTATTTCTGAAGCATCTAAACCAATCTCTTCATGTTTTCTCCAACAGAGAATGGTTACCGTAAGTCTCAAGAAGAATCCTGTGTACTTCAGCTCCAGATCTCTTTTGAATAAAGTAGTACAGTAAAATTTCCCTTCAAATACACTATCTTTGTCAAGAAATCCAACATGAAAAACAAAGTTTTTTTTTAATCATATCACCCCAAGCAATGCGATAACACCACTAATGCGCAGGGGGCTACGTAAAAGTGAAAAGATTGGAAAAGAGAAAGCCGGAAACCGCATCCTATACAGGAAACAAGGGATGAGCCTCTTCATCTGTTCAACAGACTTGGGTGGAGTGTGAACCGGGCGATAGTTTAGTCTATCTACTCCAATTAAAAAAAAATAAAGAAAAGACTGAAAAGTTTGGAAAAGAAAACCGGAAACCGCATCCTAAGCAGGAAACAAGGGATGAGCCTCTTCATCTGTTCAACAGACGTGGGTGGAGTGTGAACCGGGCGGTAGTTTAGTCTATCTACTCTAGTTGAAAAAAATAAAGAAAAGAGTGAAAAGATTGGAAAAGAGAAAAAGATATTAACACTTCGGTGAAACGACATACATTGAACTGCAAGCTGTCTTATAATAATTCCATATCGATGTGTTGCCATCTGAAAATACACGCATATATCTATTAAATTCCAAAAAGGAAGTGTATATAGGTAAAATCCCCAAACCCAGATCAGATTAATATTAATTTTAGTTAATTCTACTATTTTATCACACTTTCTTTATATCTCTGCCTTTTTCGAGATTCCTTTTGTATTTGGAGGGAAAGACAATTATTTAGACGTTGATCGATGTTTGTTTTTGTCAATTCATGCGCAATTCTTTATCTGATATTTTAGTAGTTTTCTTTAAACTCGTAAACAGTGAACTCTACTTGACTGATTTCACAGCGAATAAAGACCTATTAAAATACAAATTAACACTGCGTAAATTTTAGCACAAGTAACGTTTGCAAAATCACAGACCAGCATACACAAATATGCACACACCCGCACACACACGCACACACACATATAGACGCGCGCGCATATCGCCCACAATTATTCTCACTCAATCGCCCCTAGAATAATTCCATACTCAACCGTTACCGCCTACCAAAATAACCGTTAGAATAATACAATAGACGACCCACAATGCATCACTAGCTTTTGCATTCGCCAATGTTTCAGCCATTTTTTTTGTTTTATTCTTTAATGCATTTATTTTTTTTTTATCATTAATAAATATTTAACCAAAAATTGATTATTTTCCCACTGTTAGTTTATTATCACCATCTTTTTATATTATTGTGTTGCATATAATGCTGGAAATTAGTTGTATTACTGGCAGCCATAATAATAATATAATATAAAATTTTAATAACCATAACTGCAAGAATAAAAATATTTACATTAATATAAAGAATAAGAATAAGAATAAAATATTTTCATTTGTTATGATATTGCCAGGAAACCATGATTCGAGTCACACGTGCCTTATATTATTAATAAAATTTTAATGCGTTTTACTTTTTGTTGCAGGAAGTGTTGAACTCCTCTCCAAATGCTGAGGGAACACTCAGAAATTCCTTAAATCCCTGAAGACTTCATAGATTCTTCCGGTTTGGAGTCACATGTTATTTTTGCTTAATATTTTATTTCAAGGAATGAAAACAAAAAGATGACAATAGAACTTCAGCGTTACCATTGGACGTTTGCGGGCAGGCCTCGTTCCCAAAACAAGGGCACATCTGATATCGAACAAAATCAACTTAAATAAAATACTAAAATTACAAATAACAATAATAGAATAATAATGAATATAAAAGATGTTTTCTGGTTATTTAATAATCGTGTTTTCCCTGTCGGGCTATCGACGACATTTTATTCATCTAATGTTTAAACTTTCGCCTGAATATTTTTTTTATTTATTTTTGATGGTATTCAGTTACTTCTGGTAGAAACCGGTCTGTTTGTCAGTAAATTTTACACTCCTAACAATGAATGTAATATTATGTTATCTTGCTAAATATGTAGATTTTATTTTCATTTAATGCTTTCACCAAGAATCTGGACGTGTGGTATATTTGACCCAAATTATTAGATTACTTTTGTTCAAAGGTAAAACAAGATTTAGAAACGTTACGAAAAGTCATTTAACTTTTAATGAAACTTTTCTGTTTCTAATCTGAATCTTTGGTGACTGATGCTTGTATCTACACATATAGTTCTTATTTTAATGCAGCGACAAGATTCGTTCTGTAACGGATTATGAATGAGAGATCTCAGACAAGCATAAATCTAGAAATAAAAGAAATATAATAAAATAAAGTGATTTTTTTTATATTTCTGAGATGAGTTAGTATTTCCAGTATTTACATTATTCAGACTATTGTCCTCATCTTTCTTGGCATTTGTACGCCGTTTCGGCCGTTTTACCATCTAGCTTTCTTCAGGTGCTAGAAATTTCGAAGCGAACCCTTTATTACAAAAAGGCTAGAACAGTGGTGAATAAGTAACTTGTAGGGTGAGAAGGAGATAACTCATGACTTCCAATTGAAGTGTTACGCAAAGAAATGAGGATGATATGCTTGTAATGATTGTAATAATAGGTTCGGTTCGAAATTTTTAGCTCCTGAAGAAGGTCCGAGCGTTCAACGGCTGAAACGTCGCACAAATGCCAACAAAAATGGATACAATAGTCCGAATAATGTAAATACTGAAAATAAAAGGAATCTAATCTAGAATTAACCGTATTTTTTACCACTTCGTATATTTTTTTCCACTTGATGCTAAAAAGAATTATTAATGTGTTGGACATAAATTTGAACTTACTGAGTTGGCATACACATTTTGCAAACGAAATTTCTGAATCTAAACACGAAAGAAGAAGATAACTGTGATAAAAATCTGGTTGTTGATTCTTAGAGCAAAATACAATAAATTTATAGTAATAGAGCAATACAACACATTTATTATAATAGAGCTAAATCCAATAGATTTAATCAGTTCCTATTAAATATAACTTAACTATATTTAAATTTCGGAATAGTTCCTGAAAAAGTGTTTAGAAAGTGAATTTAGAAGTAATGTATACTATTTGGTGAGAATGTATAGTTTGTGTTTTCCCGACATATTTAGCATGTTCAAAATGCAACGCTGAAACTCTATCGGCAAAAATTGTCAGAAACATCTGTCACATTTCTACATTGAGTTCAGAAAGTTTATTAGAAAATGCTTGATTTAATTCAGGAATTGTTTTCGGTTTTACTCTACAAATAATATCTTTTGCTACACCCCACAAGAAAATGCCTGATGGTGATTGCGTTGGTCATTCAATTACTAAACGTCGTCATACTCACCTCAATTTGAAAGAAAAGGGCGTTACTTTTTCTACACTCTTTATGTATATATATAGGTTTAATACAAATAAAATGTCACTCAGCTGATAGATGTTATAAACGTGTATAATTTTACGAATTGCGTATGAAATATTCAATTAAGCGAAGCTTCAAACACAGTATACCTTTTCATCGATTTTAACGCTTTTTATTGCAAAAATAATAATTACAAGTACAAACGTCGAGTTTTGCTTTGATTCTAATCATTACTGAACAGACACACCCAGCAAGCACAGTGTATTTATATATGTGTGTTTGTGTGTATGTGTGTGCGTGTGTGTGTGTGTGAGAGAGAGAGAGAGAGAGAGAGAGGAAGGAAGGAAGGAAGAAGGAGAGAGAGAAAGAGTGTGTGTGTGTGTCACAGTGATTAATTTTGCCAGTGACAAACATTTCACCAAAGCCTGCAAGATGACTCATCCATGTCTCTTTTACACGCATTTGCGTAGAACGCGCACTCGTCTCAATCGTTTCAATTGTTAGAACTCGAACAGGATATTTTGGTCTAAATAAATAACTTTAAAGACCAAAAAATAAAACCTCTTTCATTTTGAAACAGCTACTAATTCACTTCTGCTGTTCGTAAATCCACGTCCACGCACCTTTATGAACCTCAAACATATTTCTTTAGTTCCCGGCAGTAAGTTTTCAAATTAGATTTGACGGCTTTCGTGTTATAGCAAATTTGATTACTTTTTGATTTTTGCGGTTAAACTGATGGAAATGGGGTCGCATATTGGGAAAGAGTGAAGGGAAAATTTTGTTTTAAGTTTAATCACGTTGCTTTGAGTAAAGTTTTTCTTACATAATATGCTCATTTGTAACATTGCCTCAAGAGTCAATAGTTCTACATTTTCTACTTCTTCTTCTTCTTCTTCTTCTTCTTCTTCTTCTTCTTCTTCTTCTATGTGTCTTGTTCTTTCACAACGATCATGGCCTTCCACGTTTCCCTATACCTGGTGGCTCTTAAACACACTTTCCCCTGTAACATCTCGCATCTGTCATTCAACTGCTCAGGTCCTTATCCGCCGTTTTTCTCTGTCTATTTTCCCTCTATCTGGCCTGTTAGTATCAGGTTCTCCAGGCTCTCCTTCCTCATCCGTTTTCTTAGGAACTTTAGTTGTCTCTTCCTGATGCTCAGTATTAATTTCCTTTTTGTTTCCATCCTTTCCAAAACCTCATCATTCCTTACATACTCGGTCAATGATATTAGCAACATCCTTCTGTAAATTCACATTTCAGCTGCTTCAAGTTTTTCCTTCATCTTTGATGAAATTTTAATATTCATCTAAAAAATTATTTATTCATTTCATGATTCCGCACCAGTACTGAACATATGATGAACTTATTTTTTATAGTTCATCTGGCAGTAAGGCCTCTGATCAGGGGATTTAAAATTTTGAGGAGTATAAGCCACCTTTTCATTACTTTTATATCCAGTTACCCTCTGATCTGAGTTGGTAGCATCTGTAAGGGTTCCATCTATGGAAAAATAAACAAAAGAAAATATTATGAAAGTATAAACATAATTTTATAAGAAAACGACTAGCAAACATCTTTAAAAAAAATATTACCAACAGTACATAATTATAGTAGAATTACCAGCAAAACACTTCATAGTAAAATGACCAACAATAAATTGTAGCTGTAGTGGAAGCCATTAAATTATGTTTAAAATATTTAGATTCTTCGTATTAAAGAACATACAGAGTTTGATATGCCTCAAAATGACATTAACCTATATAATATCCTACAGTTTCTTAAAGAAATCATATATATTCTAAAATATAACTTCAATAAAACTAACTTAAAGCAAACATATAACTGCTATTAGTAATTATATCCTTACAAACATTGTATGCAGAAAAGCTGAGTATCATCTACCATGTATTCAAATGTGAAAATAAAATAACATTTTTACTTCAAAGATCTTAAGAAAAATAAATTTTGGCATTAAATGACATGTAAAGCTTTCATATTTTTTCAAAGAAACAAAACAAAAAACCTATTTTTCCTGCTGGTTGATCAGCATGTTAAGTATTTTAATGGTTCCTGAATATGGGACAAGCATTATATAAACCCACTTACTTATCGGTTTCAACGTTAAAATATGCAAAACAAAGATAATGCGAGTGAGTGCTCTTCTCCAATTTTTCTATAAATTTTTACGACGAATATTTCCTTATATGGAGACGGCTAATATTAACATTACCCTTTTCGGACATCTGTGTAGTGGCCCAACTATTTATCCGTAAAATGAAACACTTAGTGTCTACCTGTTATCCATCGCAGTAAATTGACGGCATTCGCTTTGTATTTGTCGTTAACTCTATAAATCTCAAAAGGGTAGAGTAAGAAAGCAACTGAATCCACTTAATCATATGAAACGTTTTACGATTTTGTAGAAAAGTGTCACCGTCATGTGTTCATGTTTTCTAGATTTTATTATTTCAAAAATTGAAATAAAAAAGAATCCTTCGATAATTACCAGCCTTTACTTTTGGCATAGACATAGTTTATAAACAGCAACATTTTGTTTATGAAAGTATTTCTGATGATAAATAGAGACAATATATAATAGCGCCTTGTCAAACTTTAATGTTACCTTGCAGAAAAAAGATCACTTATTAGTTATATATGTTAGAAACTGCTAATCAAAACTTATTTATAAATAGAACTTTGTCTGTGTGTGTGTGTCCGTTACCTATAGATTCCCAAACGGCTGAACCGATTTTCTTGAAAATTTACACAGTTGTACTATAAACGTCTGCGAGTGTTCTTAGCTAGGTGTTGTGTCGAGGTACCCCCGATAAATATCAAAAATCGATAATCGAAAAAAATCAGGTTATAGAAGGAGTGGAACGATTTTAATTAAATTTGATACACTCATAGACAAAGACATAAGAAACGAGATTCAGAAGTTTCAAGGTTGCAGTTCTTAAAATAGTGCAGAAAATCGATAATATATATATATATATAAAAGGCAAGATGTTTGTGTGTGTGCCAGTTTATCTACCTGTATTTCTGTACAGGCATATATATATATATATATATAAAAGGCAAGACCAAAATCAGTTTTTCATCCCTTTTATTATAGTTTTTGCTTCGGGTTTGGCTCTAAGTAGGTATAATTGTAGTTCTTAGTCTCAGCCATGAGACCATTTACTCAGAGGACTTATTTAGCCTTCAAAATTCAGTTTACGATGAAAAAGACTTATTTGATATCGATACCAGGAAATTAAAATTTGACTTACATCCATTCATTTTTCTTTCAGTCTACGGTTTAACTTAAACTGGAAACAACTATTACTTTTTAGTCTTTCGTGCCAACGTCCAAAGATTCTGCGCTCCAGGACCCTGGATTAGTTTCATTACACTTGAACAACGCTGGGCTATACTGCTAGTCTATTCTAAGAATAGGTTTTTGGAAATGTTAATTAGCAGAGATGAAAAAAAATGATTATAGTAAATTTCTTTATGTACATATTCATCGGACTTAAATATTACTTTTTGTTTCTGTCAGAATTTCTGGGATGAAGAGTTATTATTATTTACATTATTTATATGCGGACAACTGTCTTCGTCTTTGCTGTTATGATCACAAAGTTTCGACCGTTGCACCCTCTGCCCTTCCTCAGAAAATTGTTGATTTTGTTAACCTTTACTCTGTCGATTACCTTGTTTGATAAGCTGGATAGCACAGTGACTGAAACGTGATGATGTTAATAAAGATTAGGATAGTCGACCACATTTTTGTTTAAATTCAAGTTTCTCTCTTTCCAAACTACATGAATTTTTTATTTTATGAAATATTTTAGAAAATGATGTTAGTGTAGTAATATAATTAATGACTCTGGCAATATGTTTTGAAACCAATATTTGGAGTTACTTAGACAATGTCTTCTCGATTTATCATGGTTATGCCGTATAAATTATCGACCATTTTAGTTCATAACAGAGCTAGGTAATTTTTAATATGTTATTCAAAATCAGGGCATGAGAGATACACAATAGGTCATTGAAGATGAAGATTTATATATTCACGAAAATTCTACTGCATCATTTTATAAATGCTATTGTTTTCCCATTTTTATGTTGCGTAATATGCACTTAAGCCATATAGTTAGCAAATTACAAATCAATTTCAATGACAAAAATTTTACATTCGTTGTACTTGAACTATAAAGGTAATAACTTCTGCCTTTATTTTTATCATAGAATTCAGAAGAAATAGTTGATAAAATTTCTCATGCAACAAAAACAATCCCTGGCTATATTGGAGTCACTTAAACATTTTATTGGATTAATCTAATTTAATATAATATTTTCTATGATATTGTCAACGCACCTTATTATCCTGTAAAAACTTACAAACATTGAGTAGCATACAGTGGCAGGCAAAGAAAATATACAAGATTTAAGAGCGTTTGAACGGCGAGTGGTTGTTGGCGCAATAAATATGGAGCATTTTATATTTAAGGTTAGGACAGTATTAGGTATTTTTCCCGGGTAATATTAAAACAAGTCAATCATAAGTTGTGAATATTTGGTGTGTATAAGGGGTACTTGATAACTGCGGTCTTCCTAGGCGATACATAAACTGGACCGATCGTCTCATCAGTCACTGTACGGTATATCGCACACGGGGTATTTGTTGTCATCGACGAACAAAAGTACATTAGAGATTACATGCCATAGTCCAGAAAGCAGCCCCATTAAACAACGAATAACTTAGAACATATCCCCTGTGCAAAGATTTGACGATTGCAAACGTCTTCACACAGAAACTCGAGTTGCTTTGTAGAGAAGACAGTATGAAATTATGTATCTATTACGTCAGCTAGCGTTGGCTATCTAGTTAGTTGAGGATAGTTCTGCTGGATTTTTAAATGCAACGCAAAAATGTGAACTCTTCACGGCTGTTAGATTCACACGTCTTATTGCAGAATATTTTCATCTGTTTATATTCACTATGTCTACTTCTGCTGTTAGTATGTGTCATCAAAAGATAACGCAAAACTCTATTCTTGTACATTTGCCATGAATCTGCTCCCAAGAAGGCTATGTCTTATGCCAGTGTCCAAATAATTGCCAGGAATATAATGCAGAACTTAATAAACCACACCCGACACGTACAATTCATTTATGAACTGGAGAGGTATACATGGTTCACATAAAAGAACCAGTGACTCTGAGATGCTATAGTCGTTGTTTTGAACGAACGAACAAAGATAACATTAATTAATATTCTCTAACATTTCTGTATTCTATTTATCTATTTCCTAGCAGTGTAACCCGGCGTTCACAGGGTGTGATGAAAGCTTTAAAACTAATCCATGTTCCTGGAGATCAGACTCTTTGGACGTTGGCACGAAAGACTAAAAAGCAATAGTTGTTTCCAATTAAAGCGAAACCGGAGACTGAAAGAAAAACGAATGGATGTAAGTCAAATTTTAATTTCCTGGTATCGATATCAAATAAGTTTTTTTCATCTTAAACTGAATTTTGAAGGCTAAATAAGTCCTCTGAGTAAATGGTATCATGGCTGAGACTAAGAACTACAATTATACCTACATAGATCCAAACCCAAAGCAAAAACTAAAATAAAAGGGCTGAAAATATACAGACATACAGGCAGATAAACAGACGCACACACAAACATCTTGCCTTATATATATATATATATATATATATATATATATATATATATATATATATATTATCGATTTTCTGCACTATTGTAAGAACTGCAACCTTGAAACTTCTGAATATCGTTTCTTATGTCTTTGTCTATGAGTGTATCAAATTTGATTAAAATCGGACCACTCCTAACACTGCGTGGCAACCTTCTATAACCCGATTTTGCCGAGTATCGATTTTCGATATTTATCGGGGAGTATCTCGACACAAAACCTAGCAAAAACACTCGCAGACGCTTATAGTACAACTGTGTAAATTTTCAAGAAAATCGTTTCAGCCGTTTCGGAGTTTATATGTAACGGACACACACACACATACACACACAGAGACAAAGTTCCATTTATAAATAAGTTTAGATCTATCTATCTATCTATCTATCTATATACAGAAAGTGAGTATATAGAGACTAACACTGCGTGGCAACTGACAATTTCATGCTCTAATGCAAGCTTCAGCTCAACGTTTTGTCTGAAGCGTGACACTGACAATCACCATGCAATGTTGATCCCCTAGTCATTAGGTTCTGTATCTATAAGTGCTCCATTGCGCACGCCTCTTGAATAAATAGAGTAAGTATTAAATATATATGTGGTAAAACGATAAGAAATATCTTTGTATGTCAAGAACAATAAATTTTTTCTGATGAAGTCCTAAATGACAAAAGGCGTCACATGAAAGCCATTAAAATTTTTATACTTTCCCCCCTGTATATAGAAAAGTGGACATTGAAGTCAACACCAAAAAATGACAGTCTGTTTCATAGCTTATACGCAATCATCTTACGATTGCTTTTAGACTGCTGCAATTGGTTGTTCATATCAATGCCCACTTTCATATTTATCCCTGATATTGAGCACTTTAACCCATAAATATAGCTTACCATAAACTATATTTTATCATATATGTGTGTTTTTTTGAGTGAGCGTGTGTATGAATCAGCGTGTGCGTAATTTGGATATAAATAACTCTTTACATACTAAATTATATATCTTGTAAACACGCGCGCACTCACACACACACACACACACACACACACATATATATATATATATATATATACTTTAGCAAGTAGGTTCTTTTTATCGCAAAGTGCACGATAACGGGCTGGGGAAATAGTGCATTTTTAGTTTTAATTCAAAGAATGTGTCACTTTAGTTGACGCGAGCTATTTTTTTCGCCGAAAAAAGCATTGACGATAATGGTTTCTACACGAAACTTTGAAGTCGGCATGAACCTGCTCAATTAAAGTGACAAATTCCTTGCACTAAAAGTATATATATATATATATATATATATATATATATATATATATATATATATATATATGATGCAGAAATGACCAAAAATCAGATTTAAAAATACTTTGGGAACGTGATGAGAACCTTTTTACTTACACTTTTCTCTATATATGATTACAAGGAACACGCACATTACATAACGTATATATATATATATATATGCATCCAGTCACTCTCGAACATATTTCAGAAGAGGGATGTTATCAACGCCACTCAATACATCAGACGTTTAAGCAAGCGTATAAAAAGATGATATGGTAAAAGGATTTATCAAAAATCAGTTCCAAGAAGCCGTCCACCCAGTTATCTCTTCCTTCACTTACCACCCGTTTCCTTTCTCCATTGTAAACCTTTTGGTTCGAAGCCAAATATGTCAGCGCCAAAAATGGCTGTTTAGCCAACCCTTTATCGCCGTTCACATGATCAAGCACAGACATCAACCTTATCCCTTCAAAGTGTCGTGGCCAAGTTAGCCTTCATGGTTCAGCAAGCACGGAGCTGAGTCGAGAGAGCTAATTCTATGAACATCGTATGTAGACGAGCAGTCTTTACGGTTTAATAGGAAGTGCTAAATGTCTACGACCTGCTTACTCCTGATATATACACTTTGCAATTAAAAAAATAAAACCAACCTGTAAACACGCCTCGATCTGGTTTAGTGGTTAGCTATCTAGTCTAGCAGGATAAATCTAATGTTACGAGTTCGATTGTCCACTGTTTGATCGAAATGTACTCGTCCTCTTTTCCGCTACTCAAAATAAATAAAGCAAAGAGACGCCAGGCAGGATTTTTAAATTTCTGTTCAAAAAGCCTGTCGGATTTGTGTTGGGTTTAATCTTGAGTTTAAATTTGTGTTAAGTTTAATCTTGACATATACTTATACTACGCATACTTTTAATAAATTTCACGAAAGCTGAAAGAGATTTTGATTTCTAAATGACGTTAGAGTCTCGTATGGCATCTATGGCATCACAAAAATTGACTTTGACACCTTATTAGACAGGCTTACTTTGATATGAGCGGCCAGCCATTAATCTGGTAAAAAAAAATGCCTGCATGTTTGTGCGTGCACACCATGTGAAGGCAGAGCTTATAACGCTTTAGCCTTGGGCAAATATGGACCAAAGCAGGCCTCCACAAACACTTTCTTCAGACAATTGGGCGAAGAAAATTTCATTACAATCGTGTACACACACACGCGCACATAGTTACAGAGACTAATGTTGTTGAATCTACTTTGCAAAGTTTAATTAAAAAGCAAATACGACAATTTATACATCGCACTTGTTCTGAGAATTTATAAAAATTTACATTAGCACAAAATTCACATCTGAATGATAACTCATATTTTTTTAGCCCAGACACTAGATAGAAAGCCGTGGTTGGCTAATAAACCGAAGGCCCTTGAAAACACGAAATAGAACACATTTAACCGCGTGAAATTTTAACCAGCATTTGATCCACCCAGTTAGTTATTTAAGGAAGAAACTCAGCGAGAATCTTCTCTTCGGGACAGGAAGCCAAAGAAGTCCATGCCAGTTTCCATGTAACAGACAAGCACAATTGCCCACTTCATTGCCCATGAGGTGCAAACCTAATCCTCAAGTGAAAAATTTAATTTTTTTAACTCTTTCTCATTCCCTTACTTCAATTTAAACTATTATCCACTCATTCAATATTTATCCCCAGTGAGAATTCGAACGTCAACCGAATGCCATAAAAATCCACGCAAATACGTACAGCTGAATTTTGTTAAGTAAACCTTAACACAAAAACCAAAATTGCAACTCACTCACTCATTCATTCACTCACTCATTTTATTTCACTCAATGGAACAAAACATTCAACACTTTTTAAACCCACATTTGAACTTACTTAAAGCATTTCATCTGTTTTGTAATCTCAATTTCATATTTTGTGCATGTTATGAATATAAATACTATTTGTTTTGTTGTTACCAAAATCTGGAATTTCTTCGTTAATTTTTTTGTCCGTGTGTTCGTTGTTATTCACCTTAGCCATAAAATTTAAAACAAGTGGGATATTAGGCTGTGTGTATATTGCCACATGCTATACTCTCTATTTCACCCACCACACACACACACACACACACACACACATATATATATATATATATATATATATAAACACGTGACATCAGCAAGGATCGATACATCGAAACATACATAACAATGTCTAAAATAAACATGTGACGTCTCCTCGATGAAAGAAATCCAACGAGGAATTTAAAAATCTAACCGAGCAACTGTACATTATTACGGTTTCCATTTTCTAATGAAGTTAATTAAAGAATAAATCATGCTGAGTTCATAACATTGGCCTTACTTATTTGGAGTTAACTTAATATTCAACATCTGGAGAAGTCATTAATACGTAAAACTACTTACATATTGTGTCTGAATATGTCGAATTAAAAGGGTAAATGTATCGGGTTGTATCAATGAAAATCTTAGTCAACCCTTTGCGAGTTCAATAGTCGAATTGACTGATGTCAAGATTTTCACCGAAATAATTCCTGTTGAAACGATTTTTTTGATACTGGAAATCATTTTGACTAACTATATTTCAGTCTATTTTTATTGCTCATTATTGCAATTTAGTCTAGTTGAATCCATTGCATTCACATACGCGCAAATACCCTTGGGAAAGGTATTAATCCATCTCTTCCTTCCAGTTATGGGTTAAATAACAGGACAGATTTGGTCTACCGCAGAAAGCAATGGCAACCTACTGCGGGATAATCTTCAGCCCAGTCAGTCATGTCTCTTTCGAGACATGATCGCCCAAGAGTGTTTCAGGTATGGCACTTAACTGACTGACTGCAATTTTGCGACTATTAAACAGAAATGAATCCTAATCAATATTTTAATATCGAGTTGTATTATTTAGAAGCGATACATCATATTATCGTATGTTCGCTCGCACATTTCTTACATCAACTAAACATTATCCAATATCGTCAGTGGGTGCTGGATTATTTGTTAGAATAACATCAGCATTTTGAATGGCTGAAGGGCTTTGGATAACAATAAAACCTAAGTGACCATTAGTGAGTACTTTCAGTTTACATTGAGGATAACAAGTGAAATATTAAGGATTTGCTGCTAGCGTTTAAAACTAATTCAAGCCAGTGAACTCGTAAATATGTCCAAAGTTTTAACAATAAAAAAATTAAAGAATATGAGTTCATTTTAGCTTCACTTACTCTGAAGAGACAAGAAAAAATAAAACATTAAATCCAATCAAAACAGAATTTAAATGCAGCTACAGGACATGAAATCATAACAAAACCAGAGAAGGTGAAATAAGAAACTAAAATAAACAATTATTTCAGTTTGCGTTTAGATAGAAAATGTCATTCAACAATTTTTAGGCCAATGTCATCAACAACTCTAATATGCTCAGGGGAATAAACATTGCTGAAAACATTTTAATTACTATTTCTATTACTAAAATGGACTTGCATGTATAGCTGCAGTGCAAAAACGTAAATGTGATACTTTTACTAATTCATAAAATAGTACTTTCTTAGTAAAAATTAGTGTGACATTAATAAGATAAAAACATAGTTTTGTTCTCGTGTATTAAGGGCAAGTTTGAATGGTTGTCTAAATGCAAATCTTTTCTATATTCGTAGATACAGGCGGTCGTATATCATGCCTTTCTGACATAAATGTTATTGCATTGTAAGCGATTGATTTTCATATGTAATTGTACCTGAATTAGTGCTGGATTTATTTTTCCTTTTAAATATATCTCCGGTTATTGTGAACACAGTGGTAAAGATCCTAGTATTAGTCCATACGCCTAGAGAGAAGAGTATGAACCTGGCGATAGGACTTACTATCGTCCGGTTCATACTCCTTCCACCTCTTTTGAACAGGAGTAGGAAGGGGTTCCCGGTTTCTTTCCTCTCCTCAGGTCTTAATAGTATTGCTGTCGCAACTTTTTTGTAATGTGTAATAGTGGCAACGTCGCTTCATTCTGAAGTTGGCAGTTACCTGGTTGCTGCTTCCGACTTTAATTAGGAGCCCGAACACTTGCGTAGCGTCTCGAGAGGCTGTTCTGATCAACAGTTGAATGATATCGGAGTTTCTTGTAGTGCCAGGTCGCGCATGGATGGAAGCTGCTGCAATTGTATCGGGAGAGTAACCCTGAGGACACATTATGCTGCAGTCTGCTCCAGCTTCCTTCTTACGCATGTTGTATTTGACGACCGACTGATACTAATATATTAGGCCTCTCCTTACCAATAAATCTCTAATTATGACATCTTACAAACTCAAAATTAAAGCTAAAGCAGCTAAACAAAATACCCTAAATCTGTTAACAGCTTTTTCTCGAATATTCGTGGTGTTCGTACCAGCATTTAAAGCAATGAATTCTTCCTTCAGGTAAAGTTGCCTGATATCTTAACTCTCTGTGAAACTAACCTTGAGCATTCTATTCCTTGCTCTGATTTCTATATCCTTAGTTACATCCCGTTCTTTAAGAAGGACACAAATTTCCCTATGCATAGAATTTGTGTTTATGTCAGCAAACATCTGCCTCTAACTAGGGTGATTTTTCATGAATCTCCAGATCATTTCTACATGTTACTCCGTCTTTTTCTCTACTAACCTCGGTTAGCTATGTTTTCTTTCTCTGTCGCTCCTTTCATCTTCTGACTGTTCCGTGCTTGACTGCATCTTGAACAACATAGATGAGGACATTTCCTCTCATACGGTCGCTGGAAAACTCTGTCTCAGATCTTGCTTGTGTACATAACATAAACTTTTCAATTGGTCAATCCCTTATACAAGTAGTGGATTTCCCCATGCCTTTAATAATAAGCCTAATGGATTTGAATCGCTGCTAGATCTCTGTTTTATATCTGTCCATGATTCTAGCCATCTTCTGCAGCTTTGTCTTCTTGGAAACTTTGATCAGGCTCTGGTTTCCGCTAATATCTCCTTCCTCTCACACTTCCCCTAAGAATCTCCGACCAGCAGAAAATTTTACTGTTATCAAAGAGCAGACTGGGAGTTGTTTCGTAATTTTCTGTGTGATCTCCCTTGGAACATAGTGTTAGTCTTCCCGTTGAAGACTGTACCTCATAGGTCTCCACTTAGTTTAACCTATTGTTGCATATCGGTTACAATTGCAACCTTTCTCTAAAATAATAGATAATAATAATACATTATTTCAGAGAAAAGTTATAATTGTAACCAATATGCAACAAACGGTTAAAGCTGGCATCAATGCTTTCATCCCAGCCAGGAGGTTACGGCTTAAACCCTATTCGTCCCGCTGATTCTCCTCCGTTTGTTCGGTCCCTAATTCCCAAAATAATAACTTTTTTTAATTTTATCAGAGCCACGCGTCTGACCATTATAGGCGCATTTTGCATCTTCTAGTAAAGAGTGCTAGAGGATCCTAAACGGTGCTAAGCTGTTGTTTGCTGACAGAATAAAGCAGCGTATAGCATTCCGGAAATTCGGCTCTAAAGACTATTGACGTTTCAATAAATTTGAGGTCCTCACATCATCAGCAGACAAGGCCGTGTGCTTTTTCTCGCAGATTCTCCACGAACTTAACATTTGATTTATCTGGGGTATCTGCACCTGATGTCTCACCTAGAACTGAGGCTCAATTGAGTGACGTTCACATTACCCACTCGCTGGTCTCTAACATAATTTCAAAACTTGTCCCCCATAAAGCCAACGGAGGTAACGCCATCCCAATCATTGTCCTGAGTAAATGTGCCCCTGAACTCTTTTCTGTCCTCTCCAAATTCTACAACAACTGTCTGTCATCTTCTGGCTTGCTAGAAGTTTTCCTCTGTGGTTCCTGTATTTAAGAACTCTGGAGGGCCCTCAGAACCCCTGACGGCTTTCTACCGATTATGGAAAATTGTTTGAAGCTATTATCAGTGATTTAACATCTCACATCCCACCAGACTCTTCTCCGACAAACAGTATGGTTTTTACGCTTCACTAGGCCTACTGTTGATATTCTAACGACCACCACAGTGTAAATATACCATGGTCTCGATAGGAACGGGAAAGATCGAGATATTGAGCTAGATATCCCGAAAGCATTTGACAATCTGGCATACTGGCATTTTACGCATGCTACAGGACGATGTCTTAACAGGAAGTGTGTTTGATCTAATCCAGTCGTTCCTTTCAAATCGCATAATAAGGGAGTAGTGAACAAGCATGCTTCCAGATACTATCATACGAATGCGGGTGTCCCTAAAAGCTCTAGTCCAGGTCCTACGATTTTTCTGATCTTCAACGACGATCTCCCTAATGTAAACAGATCTCAAGTAGGCATCTACGCTGACAACACCACCATTTGCTGCTGTCTCTTGAATGCAAAACACTGCTCTTCCTCGGTCTAACTCTCTCAACCAACCTCAAGTACAATGACTACATAGAATCCATAGCATATTTGTTGCTAAGAAGGTTAGTTCACTGTGGAGGGCCTGGAAGATTTTCTCGTCTGAATCCATCTTGCAAATATATAAACCTTCCACCCGCTCTTGCAGTGAATACTGCTGTCACATCTGGTTGGGCACCCCTGCTGTTTATCTCGGTTACTGACAAAATCCAAGGGAGGATTAGAAATCCCGATCTGGTAGCTCAACTTCAGTCACTCTCTCATTTGCGTGATGTGGCTTCCCTCTGTCTTCACGGCTTCTGCTCCGATGACATTAGCTTCCTGGTGCCCCTCTGCATGATTTTACTAGAGCTACTCGATTATCAACTAGGTCCCACTCTTTTACAGTGAAACTACTCAAATATAACTGCAACTTGTACTCCCTCAGTTCTTTTCTCTCATATTCTGCCTGTGGAATTCCTTCTGTATACTTGCTTCCCTGACAGCTCTAATATCCTTGACTGGCATCCGAAAAACCCTATATCATTCTACTCTACTCTCGTGTAGCTCTCTTCACACAAGTGTTCTCATTCTTCTCTTATCCATTCTAAAATCCCCGGTAATTTGTTCTTCATTCTTATTCTTATCCTTTTATGTAACCCCCTGCTCTGTTTTCCTTGGTGTAAAATGATTATAAAATATATAAAAAATAAACAATTATTTAGTAGAAAGTACGTAGAAAGTGTGCCCTCTAGGGTAAGATTATGAATTTTGTGTAATCGTTAGAAGTGCTGTTGCTGGTGTCCAGATTTTGGATATATGGGTTTTGGTGAGCCCGTGTTCAAGAATTGAGGATGCAAAAATTTGGGCACGTAAGAAGTCTAATTATTTTATCCATATATTTCTCGTCTTCACTTGCGTATTATAGGCGACAATGTCCTACAGACAATGAAGGGGAATGCGATGATTCATCCTGATTTTATTTTTTGATCGTAGTAGCAATACAGATAATTAGATTGTTTTTGGTAGTGGGTTTACGCTAAATCAAACATGTAATTTCTTCCACTTCTTCTTCTTCTTCTTCTTCTTCTTCTTCTTCTTCTTCTTCTATGTGCCATATCCTTTCAGGACGTAGGCGATTATGGCTTTCTACGTCTCCCTATCCCTAGTGGCTCTTAATATGTTTTCTTCGGTTACTCCATGCAACCCCCGTTCCGTCATCCACCTGATCAGGCCCGTCAAATATGTTATCCGCTGCCTTCCTCGAACTCTTTTTTTTTTCTATCTGGCCTGTTAGTATCATGTTCTCCAAGCCCCCTTCCTCATTGCATGTCCCAGGAACTTCAGTTGGCCTTTCCTGATGCTCACTATTAGTTTTCTTTTCAATGCCATTCTTTCCAAAACCTTATCATTGCTCACATGTTCGGTCCATGATATCCGCAGCATCCTTCCGTAAAACATTTCTGCCGCTTTAAGTTTTTTCCTCAAATTCGATGATATTGTCCAACATTCACCACCGTATTGAAGAACTGACATCACATACTAATCTAGCACTCTCTTCTTTGTTTCTAGGGAAAATATCCTGTGTCTCAGTAATTTACTCAGCTTCTGGAACGCGTCCTTTGCCATGCCAAATCGCCTTCGGATCTCTGTGTTGCTTTTTCCGTCTTCTGTTATAACACTTCGTAGATATTTAAATGTTTTTACTTACTTGATTCTAGTATCCCCTACCTGCATTTGAAATTTTGGGTTGTTCTTTTTTCTGATGACCATGCATTCAGTTTTCTTGCTGTTTATTTGTAGTCTTTTTTGTAACTCTCATCAGCTACCTTCTGTAGGAGGTCTTGTAGTTTTCTTCCCGTGTCTGCAATCAGCACTGTATCATCTGCATACCTTATGTTGTTCAAATTGTAGCCTCTGATAACAAATCCTGGCGTAGCGTCTAGAGTCCTCAAAATATTCTCGCTGTACAAGTTAAATAGATCCGGTGAAAAGACACATCATTGTCTTACGCCCCTTTCTATCTTTGTGAATCTGCTGAAATCATTACCTGTCCGTATCCAGGCAGTTTTTTGCCAGTAGAGATTCTTGATTCCTCTGCTGTCTTCCCCAAATATATCGAGGTTGCTGAGCATCTCCGTCAATTCTTTGTAGCGTATTTTGTTGAATGCCTTCGCATAATCAATAAAACGTAGGTACAAGTCCTTCATTTGTATCGCCCTTTCGGAGAGCATCCTAATCATAAATATAGCTTTCCTTGTTCCAGTGTCTTTGACGAACCCACACTGTTCCTGTCCTCTTTGTGACCTGATTCTGCTTCTCGCTCTATTCATCACGATTTTGACAATCAGTTTTGTAATGTGACTCACTAAGCTGATATTTGTGTGTAGTTTTCACTCGTTTGCACCTGGCTACTTGCATAGGTCGTCTGGTATTATTCCACCCTTATAAAGTTCGTTTATTATTTCTGTAATTTTCTCTATGCCGAATTCTTACAGGCATATCAGCAGCTCTATTACAATGCCGTCTGGACCAGCTGCTTTGTTTCTGTTCAGTTTGGCCATTGCAGCTTCCACTTCGGACTTGTGTATTCTCGGTTGCTCTCTCCTTTAAATGATTCTTTATACACACTTCCAATCGCATGATTATTTCCTCTTTCTCCAATATGATTGTTCCATACTTGGATTTTATGCATCCTTTTGAGGAGCAAGTTTTTTGTCCTGTCAGTTCTCTTATCTCTTTATGCATCTCTGCTTTATTTTTCCTGCTCAGTCCCTCTACCTCTGCGCAGTTGTTGTTGAGCCATTTCTTTTTAGCCTGTCTGCATTTGTTCCTCATCTCCTGCTGTCGTTTGCTATATTCCCTTCCATGTCTTGGCATTATTTGTAATCCTCTTTGCATCATGTTGAGAATCTCTTCAGTCATCCACTCGTTTTTTCTTCTGCGTCTGATTTTCCTTAGGGCAATATTGTTTGCTGATATCACCATCGCTTCCTTTAGTGAGTCCACTTTTCGGGTGTCTTTTCCAATGTCTTCCTCTTGTTTCTTTCTAACGTTGTTAGTGTATTTTTCTGCAAGTTCTGGTCATTTACGAGCGTGTTGTATTTCAGTTTTGGTGCTGTGCTAGGCTTCTTCATTCTTCGGAGTTTTATCCTTAGTTTGCAGATGACTGGGACATGGTCGCTTCCGCAGTCGGCACCTGCATAGGTTTTACGCTGAAGCGCTGCGTTCCTGAATCTCTTGTTCATAGTTATGTAGTCTATTTGATTCTTCGTGTCGCCTCTTGGGCTTCTCTATATTTATAGACATCGTGGGTGTTCTTGAAACCAGGGGTTAGTTATTACCTGATTATTCGCTGTGCAACGTTGGACCCATTTTTCTCCTCTTTCGTTGCAAACTCTTAGTCCAAAGTTGACGGTCGTGTCTCCTTCCCTCTCCTTACCTACCTTGGATTACCTAATAATAAGATGTCAAGAAAAATTAATGTATAGATTTGTTTGTTTCAAATTATGTTTGATCATATTATTATAGTTGGGGATGAACGTATGTGGTGTATATTTTCAAGAACGTGAGTTATTGAAATTAACCGTTTTGATATTTTCATAGACCTATAAATTTATCTTCGGAAAAGTAGCAATTCGGATGATAATTTATACAATATTCACTTATTAAAAAAAAAAAAAGAAAATATATATTTTTTGAATTTTATTTGAATTTTATTCCCTTTTGTCTGATCATATTTTAAACAATTGCACTATGTGCTCTTCACATATTTTGACTGAAATTTTAATTACCTAATGAATGATCTCAAATCTAAAAACCTTGACACACAAATGACATACTTGCTCTAATATATAAACATGTGAAACAAATTAAATCCTCAGAGGACAAAACGCTTCAGCTAAGAATACTTGCTACTCTTGTCTTTTTATTCTTCTTGTTCCTTCACTGATACACCATCTAAAAATAATTTACATCACCCAACACACGCACAGAGATACATACACACTGTATTAAGTCGATTTCCTGTAAGAAATTCTCTGAAGACTGAGTCCATCAACTTTTAGACTAACTAAATTTAAGTGTCTAGACTTGTTCAATTGTGTCACTATTTACTCCACAAAATCCCCTTTTGAGGCTTGTCATTATTATTAAATCTTTTATTTTTATTTATTAGCACCCTTTTCCTCTCTCTGATGAATTCACCAACGCATTGAATTTTTTATATTTTCCGTTTTGTATCAACCTCTATTTTTCCAGTTTGCTTCTTTTTTTCTGGAAATAGAATTCCGTAGCTGATGTATTGACCGTGATCTACGTAGGGTTCAGGATTCTAAATGAAAACTTCGTTGTTCTTCGTGGTCCATTCTCTGCATATTATATTATCGATGGTAAATCCCGTTCTGCTGACTCTGTATCTCGTCGTGTGCTTTAGCTTTGTTTCCCACTTAATCTGTTGTACACATGTTGTCAGGTGATAGGGTACGATGTAGTCCTCTGCCTTAATGTGTGCCCAGCAGGCGTGTCTAACTTGTGGATTGCTTTTTCTCTGCTTTGTCGTTGTTTATGTCGATTGTTTTTACAAGGTTTTTAATCTTTTTTTAATTCGAATTTTCTTCTGGTTTTTCAATTTCAGTTGGCATTATAGGTTCGAGGGTCTCTGCAGACCTCTTACACCGATTTCCGATTTTAAGAAGGCTGCATTGCTCGAACTATTTTCCATGTTTCCCTCGCTATTAATATGGCTTGTAGGGTTAGTATAATGTACCGTATATTCCGGCGACCTGAAGTATTTGTCGAGTGAGACCGTGTGTTTGAGTTTAATGAGTGTTCCAGCTACTGTTCCAAGTGGTCCAGTGCTTTCTGTATCTTTGTAGAATTGTTCATTGACTTCTTCTGTGGTTTGTGATCTGTTTGCGTAATTGAAGTTGTGTACTTTAGTTGCTTGGTCTAGTTTGCCTCTCGGTACGGAGAATTTTAGTCGGCCATAGATTTGTATCTAGATCTACGAAGCTGTGACCGGGTACCGACCACTCTCTTCCAGTTCTGTGTCTTCTTTCTCTTTTTACCATTCCTGCCCGAATCGGCGGCATTTTGTAGATCCGGTTTCGTTTATTATCACATTTTGATTTTATATAGATTATCTCCCTTGAGAAGATGTGTTTTATCAAAGAAAAGGTCTACCAAACGATGCACATATTAACTCCTATCATTTGTACCGTGGTGATCGTAGAGCACAAATACCCCCATCTTTCCAATTCCTGATATCATTATGCCGTCTTCCAATATTTCTTTTCTTTTCTATTGCAATACACTTTTACGTCAATCATGAAAAGTTTAGTGTTCTTTTTATGTTATCCGCTATTTTTTGACTTGGTGTGACACGATAACTAGGCATATATGTATTTTATTATAATAGATTAAAATAGAAAATAGTTTAAAAACATATTTAACAAAAGTGAAAAAGAAGAGGAAAAAATAAATAAATAAACGCTTTTTCTTTTATGAGAAAAATTGTGGAAGAGACAACGGTATCCGATTACTGTTTTAAATCCTACCACTCTTCCGGTAAATATTTGACTCAGTGATAAAGTTCAGCAGGTAGGTTTTCGAATGACCCGGTCAAAGGCTGTCTTTTACTGTATCTTGACCACACATAAAGAATTTTCCGGCGGAAGCTTTAACATAAAAAAAAGATGACTGAAATTTCAGACTTACAGTCGCCAATGTTTATCACCAGTGGTCTAAAGCATTTCCGGATTTCCGGATTTCCGGTCAATTTTAAATAAATTCAGGTAATTTTTCCGAGTCAGTCAGTTAGAAAGTAGAGTGAAAGAAGTTCAGCCGGGTGCGAGCTTGAAGTAAAGATCTCCGTTCGTCTTGTTTCGTTCAGTTCGGATTTGTTGATCTCCATTAATTGGAGTTAGAGCTGTGTGTCACATTCGCCTGCCCCAACCGAAAAGGCTAACTCTAAACGAATAAAGCATCCTTTCAACTCATCCAATCTTGTACCCCCAGCTGTTCGGCCGACATTTTCAACAAACTCCCGGCAAAATCACAGCGTGCAGAACGGCCGCCGGAGAAAATTGTTAGGACGGACAATTGTGGTGTTACAATTGGTACCGTGACCAGGATTTGGAACCCACGGAAGTGCCACTGGATGCTAAGTTTGGAATGGATTTCAACGAACCGACGCGACTGGACGAGACATGACGAACGGAGAAAAGGAAATCGAAGAAAGAACTATTCTCACAGTCAAATTCTGATTGCTTGGTGTAAGCTTCAGGGGAAGAAAAAGAAGAAAAAAAAAGAAACAAAGAAAGGAAAGGGAACCCGTTTTCAACAAGCACCGTAAGGTAAGCAGAATTATTTACTCCCTTTTCGTCAGGCCAAAATTCTCGCAGGCAGAAGAACGCTTGCCACTAACGGCCGTACGATCGAAAAAAAAAGAAAAGAAAAGGGACAATGAATTGATTAAAAAAAAAGGTGTGAGTACTTTGAGAGAAAAAAGTATAAATTTTGAAAAGAAAGAAAAAGAGAGATAGAGACTACTTAAACGGTCTGAAAGGCTATTTAAAAACAAAAAAAGGAGAAGAATGAAAAAGGATTGTTTGAAAAGAAAAAGGGATGATGATGAAAAAAGTATTTTTGAGAAAAACAGAAAAAAACATTTTAGGAACATTTATTTACTTTTTTGTTGTTTTGGTTAAAAAAAAGAAAAGAAAGGAAAATGGAATATGATAATGAGAAAAAGGTGTGTACAAAAAAAATGAATGAAAAAAATAAGAGGAAGGGAGAGAGCAAGAAACAACTCTGCGTGAAAAAAAAATGAATTGATTAAAAAAAAATGTGTGAGTATTTTTTTAAAAAAAAAGTATGAATTTTGAAAAGAAAGTAAAAGAAAAAGAGGGATAGGAACAACGCAAACGGTGTGAAAAAAGAGAAGAATGAAAAAGGACTGTTTGAAAAAAAGGGTAAAAGAATAGTGTGCGTTATTAAAAAAAAAAGAAGAAAAAGCACTATTCGTGAAAAAAAAATGAGAGAGAAAAACTAAATGAGTGCGTACAACAACGACAAAAACATGTTTTGAAAAAGAAAAAAATTGATGATGATGAAAAAAAAACATTTTTGAGAAAAACAAAAAGAAACATCTTTGAAACATTTATTTACTTGTTTTGTTTGAAAAAATAAGATGATGATGATGAAAAAAATATTTTTGGGAAAAACAGAAAGCGTTTTAAAAACATTTATTGACTTTTTTGTTGTTTTGTTCAAAAGAAAAAAAAGAAAGGAAAATGGAATATGTTTGGTTGAAAAAGAGACTGATAATGAGAAAAAGATGTGCACGAAAAAAAAATAATAAAAATAATAAGAGGAAGAGAGAGAGAGAGAGCAAGAAACAACTGCGTGTGCAAAAAAAAAGAAAGAAAATGATTTGATTAAAAAATGTGTGAGTATTTTGAGATAAAAGTATGAATTTTGAAAAGAAAGTAAAAGAAAAAGAGAGATAGAAACAACGCAAACGGCGCGAAAAAAAAAGAGAATGAAAAAAGACTGTTTGAAAAAAAAGTGGGCAAAAGAATAGTGTGTTATTACTTTAAAAAAAGCATTATTTGTGAAAAAAAATGACAGAGAAAAACTAAGTGAGAGTTTCCAACAACGACAAAAATGTTTTGAAAAAACATGAGAAAAAGATGTATACAAAAAAAAAGAAAAAAAAATGAAAAAAAATAAGAGCAAGAGAGAGAGAGAGAGCAAGAAACAACTGTGTGTGCAAAAAAAAATGTTTTGAAAAAAATGAGAAAAAGATGTGTACAAAAAATAATGGAAAAAAATGGAAAAAATAAGAGGAAGGGAGAGAGCAAGAAACAACTGTGTGTGTGTAAAAAAAATGATGAATTGAAAAAAAAATGTGTGACTATTTTGCGATAAAAAGGTATGAATTTTGAAAAGAAAGTTAAAGAAAAAGAAAGATCAACGGAAACGGTGTGAAAAAAAAAAGAGAAGAATGAAAAAGGACTGTTTGAAAAAAAAAGGGGGTAAAAGAATAGTGTGTGTTATTACGTTAAAAAACAATGAGAGAGAGAAAAACTAAGTGAGTGTGTACAACAATGACAAAAATATGTTTTGAAAAAAAAAAAGAAAGGATGATGGTGAAAAAAAATTTTTTTTTTGAGAAAAACAAACATTTTAGAAACATTTAATTACTTTTTTGTTGCTTTGTTTGAAAGAAGAAAAAAAGGATGATGATGATGATGAAAAAATATTTTGAGAAAAACAGAAAGAAACATTTTAGGAACATTTATTTACTTTTTTGTTGTTTTTTTTTAAGAAAAAAAAAGAGAAAGAAGGGAAAATGGACTATGTTTCGAGAACTTTAAATAGTTAGAAAAAAGAGACTGATAATGAGGAGCAGTTACATCGCTCCTATATTTATAGACTTGCTCAGAGTTATGACTATTTTGTCAACTTGTGTTAATTTATTTTTTAAAAATTTCTTTTCTTCTTTGGGAGAGAGGGTGGAAACACCCCTCTCTTGAATTTATTGTGTAAACTATGCTTCAATCATTTTTTGGGCGCCATTGACCCCATTGGGAGAGAACGTCCTCAGCAAACTTCCATCATGTCAAGGTTTCATTGGGGGGGGGGGTGATGCAGGAAAGGCCCAGAGACTTGTGGCTGGAAAATGGTAACAGGAGATGAATTAACGAAGAGCGGAGTCTCTTCCAGGAATAGAAGGAAACAAGTAAAACGGAAAGCAAAACACTAAGTTGAAAAAGGTGTTCGTTAACGAAGAATTGACCCTCATACGTAGCGATAAACCAACTGCGTGGATTCATTGATGCCACCGGCTACGAAGACAAAAAATTAGGAATTGGTTGTTGAAATAAGAAGAAAAATGTGTTGAGGAAATACAAAGAAATAGTATGGATTAATAAGAAATTTCATGATTGATGTTTGTGGAGAGGAGAATATCCCTGGGGGATCAAAATAATTTTTGGTGGGGATGGCGTACCGACATGAAAAGGCATCGTGTCATGTTTTTTTTGTTTATTGTAATTTATTGACATAAATGACAAGATCCGTTGAGGGAGGTAATGTGACACGATAACTAGGCATATATGTATTTTATTATAATAGATTAAAATAGAAAATAGATTAGAATAGAAAATAGTTTAAAAACATATTTAACAAAAGTGGAAAAGAAGAGGAAAAAAAAAAACGCTTTTTCTTTTATGAGAAAAATTGTGGAAGAGAGAAGAAGAGTATCCGATTACTGTTTTAAATCCTACCGCTCTTCCGCTAAATATTTGACTCAGTAATTTAATGTGATAAAGAGATACAGTTCAGCCGGTGGGTTTTCGATGACCCGGTCAAAGGCTGTCCTTTACTGTATCTTGACCACACATTAAGCCTTTTTATTAAGATAAAAAAAAAAGATAACTGAAATTTCAGACTTACAGTCGCCGGTGTTTGTCACCGGTGGTCTAAAGCATTTCCGGATTTCCGGTCAATTTTGCATAAATTCAGGTAATTTTTCCGAGTCAGTTAAGTTGAGTGAAAGGAATTCAGCCGGGTGCGAGCTTGAAGTAAGAAACTCCATTCGTCTTGTTTCGTTCAGTTCGGATTTGTTGATCTCCATTAGAGTTAGAGCTGTGTGTCACATTCGCCTGCCCCAACCGAAAAGGCTAACTCTAAACAAATAAAGCATCCTTTCATCTCATCCAAGTTGTGGAAGTTCGTTCCTTACAGTCAATCTTGTACCCCCAGCTGTCCGGCCGACATTTTCAACAAACTCCCGGCAACATCACAGCGTGGAGAACGGCCGCCGGAGAAATTGTTATGACGGACCATTGGGGTGTTACATTGGTAGCAACTTGTCAATCATAGTTTAATTTTTCTTGAGAACATCAATTCTGCTGATACCAACAGATATAATCAAACATTGGCGTAACTGCTAGCCCAGCGGCACAGATTTTATTGCTGACACAGTGGGACCTACGCAACACTAGCCACTTAAGTGATACCTGGTCGTTATTGAGATACCTCCACGTGGGCGCTATAGTGCCTAGAGAGCTAATCTTCTCATTCATCTCTTTGAATATCACGAGCGACTACTCGCACAAGCGATATATCTTAAGTGAAAACAGTCGCGAGTGGGAGATGGATGGAGGCAAAAATAGAGGAAACAAAACTCAAACCAATAAATTTGTTTGAACAGGAGGGGAAACCGGTAAAGTTGGATGCGGTAGCAGTGTGAGGCACACTCCTCCGCTTCCCTCTTCAAGAAAATCTTCTCATGAGACCACAGACGAACTGCCGCATTGGCTTTTTATCAAATTTCCAACCAATTCATCTTTAGCTCGAAGTCAGGGTCAATTCAGTCCAAACCAAACCATCTTGATAGGCCAGTTCGTCCAAGTGAAGGGCCCGGGAAAAGAAACTATTTTCACGTACACAATCGCAAGCCCACTGATCGTCGAGGTTTATTTTGGCTCCTGTTATTTCCTTGTCGACTTCGTGTATCTCCTCGCTCTTCAATAAAGCGATCCAAACATAGGCATAGGCGGAATATGTTGTCGATATGGATAATATGAATGATTTCGACTTGACGCCATTCACTTACACCGTCGCACCGTGGGATCAATACAACAGAGGTATTCAGGAAGCAAAGTCTTGGTTGTTCTTGTTAATAAGGAAGGCAACACTTGTCTCGCTGCAGTTATTTACCCATTATCGCCCGGAGGTGTTAGGAAGAATTACTTAGTAATTGGAGGAAGGTATGATGTACCCCCACTGGTTCTGTTTGCTTGACATTTTTCCCTTTAATTGGCTCTAGTTTTTTTTTATTTTCTCAAATTTTTCATATGTCGGATCATATTTTCTGCCTAGATGAAGTAATTTTTCAGCGTAGTTAACAGGGGCATCACCCCTGATTATGGGCCTGTTGGTGTCTTTGTCTTGGGTAACTTCAAGAGACTGAGATCTCGCAGCTTTGGCGTTCTCACTCACTCTACTAACAGGCTGTGTTTGATTCGCATTGTTTGTGACACCTAATGTAGACAATGTATTTCCAAGCTGTTGGGAACAGAGTGGAAGCCATCACAATCCAACATCAACTCGTATCCCGATTATCAATCTCACGTTCTGAAGTAAGACTCTCTAATTGGGCATACTGCATAATATTTACCCCCAAATGCTCTTCGAGAATATAGTCAGGAACCGCGTTGACAGTCGCCTTACCCCTACGCAGTTATCTCTATTTTGTGCGGATGATATAATCCTTTGGGCTTAAATAATGTGGCGTGATATTCGTACAGTTCACTAGCATGGGCAACAGTATAAAACGAAAGTTTTATTAATTACTGAGTTTTAAACCCAAATAATCAGTGATTTAATTTATGTGCCTTTTGTGCATTGGCAAATTTTTCGCGTTAGCTTGTCAGGCACAAATACTGACACTGTAATTTTTGTAATGCGCTATTTAGCATCGAGGTCTACCAAAAGCCAGCCATCGGGAATCAGATGTGCGTACTTCTTGGCTCGCTCGACGAACTCCGCCACATTGACTATGCATTTCGGTAGCAACAACAAACTAAGAGTGATTATCCAGCTGCTTTTTTAGCCGCCATACTTGTTCCTTGGGTCTTTCTCTTTTTCATTGTTGGATTTAAATTTCTCCATAGCTAAATTTTTTTTCTCTTACATGGACTATTTTGGGGTGATCTATTTTTATATTTTGTGTGGTTATTTTCAGGGTGTAATTGTTTCATTCGTTTTGTCTGGTGAAACCGGTTTAATAGCAGACCCCAAAAATTTTTCATAAACCGAGCGTGTAAAGTTCTTTTTAAAAAGAGTTATTATTTTTGCTTCTGTAGAAACATATAATAAACTTAAAAACATGGGGACAAGGTTAAAGAAAATAAAACAAATCAAACGAAAAATAAAATCCGATGACAAAAAATTCGAAAAATATAAAAATGTCAGCAGTGAACAAGACACAACATTAGTCGTGAAAAAAGCAACAAATGAAAAGAAATTAAGTCAAAACGATTAAAGTAAACCTGAAAAAATCAGTCAACAGCAGAAAATTAATCAAACAAAATTAAAAAAAATATCCATAAATTAGCCTATTTAATTCTTCGTGTATGTTTGAAAACTTGCCACTCGAAAAGAAAACAACACGTACCCCAATCAGGTTGTATGTATCCATGCTTTTCCACTGAGAAGAGATGTAAAACAAAGTTGGATTTTACGTAGGGAACCTAAGCGCAAGTGCTGGTGCCAATGAGCAATTTTTTTCAATGGTCAATAGTCAAATTTTTCCAAGTCCCAGCATACAAGAATTAAGTTCGTCTATTTTTCTAAGCCGAGTCTCTATCAATCAATGGAGCCCCGATTGAGTGGAACGCTGCCCGAAGGCACAAAACGTGTCAGTTGCAAAATAGAAACCAGACTGCCGTACTGCGTCTGAATTTTTTACAAGATTTTGAGTTATTTATTTAAGCTTCAATATTAGTTCATTTTTGTCACTGAGGGTTATTTATTTACTCACAACATATACACACATAACACTCACACACAGAGACACACACACAGGCATATATTAGTATTCTTTTATGTGACTTGTTCATTTATGACGTACGCGATGATGGACTTCTACTCCCCCCTATACTTAGTGGTTCATAACATTACTTTCTCCTGTTACCCCACCCAAACACCGTTCTGCCATTAACTTACTCAAGTATGTTACACGCCGTATTCCTCTGTTTCTTTTTTTTCTATCTGACCTCTTAGTATCAAATTCTCCAACCCATTCTTCCACATTATATGTCCCAGGAACTTTAGCTGACGCTTACTGATGTAATACTGACGTATTAGTTTTCTTTATTTAAGGTATTATTTCTTTATTTATTTTGTCAAATGCAAAGTTCATTAGATGTAAATCACACTAAAATACAAAGTCTGAAGTAATAACACACACACACGCACACACACACACACACACACACACACACACACACACACACACACACACATATATAATCATCCGCAGACAGATCAGTTTCGTTGTATCACAGCTCATCAGTACGGATAGACATCCAATTGCTTTTTAACCAGGATCGAAACTCGACCGAATTGGTGTCAGTCGGCGATTCTATCTCTGAGCTATAGGCACTCGGTGGAAGGAGGCAGATTTTTAGATGCATTTAGAAGACTCAGGTATAAAAATTATCTATTTTAGAAACATATAATAAATTCATTTTTATTTAGAATATTAATGAGGGTTTGTAGGAGGAATTTATACAAAATAATGATGGGTGGTTCTCAAAAGTTAGAATTAGGTTGAAATATGAAGCTGAACATTTAGATCGCAAAGAAAATTGTTGCATTATGTCATGACAAAATTATTTTATCTGGGGGACATACATACTGGGAATATATATTATCCAAATGTGTAACTGGTTTTTGACAGCAGGTCAGATTTTTTAAATTTAATATTTATAACACTGTATTTTTAAAGGGGGTAAATTGTTTAGGTTAATAATCGAATTAAGTAATTATATTATACTATGGTATATTAGAATCATGAAAACCAACTAAATTAGGTGGGTCATTAATTTAAAGAAAATTAAGTAATATTAGAACACAAATTATAAATGATCATTATTATTATAAATTATAAATGATCATTATAATTAATTAAATTTTAAAGTGAAATACTTACGGTGTTTACATAATGCTGTCAATTCATTTCTATGGTTTAGTGGTAGTTTATTTTAAGAAACTTTATAATATGCGGCTTTTAATTCAGGCACAGAGGGTAGATGCTAAAGAATGATTTACAGATTCTTGTTATTTTCAGAATTTTTCATTTTAACATGGGTATTTCATGTGCTTCTTGTAAGTGCTAAAATACGCAGAAATGGATATTTGGTTTCGGTACAGTTTATTCTTGAAAGAAGTTAAATGCGAATACCATCTCTGTTTAAAAGTGTTCTTAATAGAATAATTGTCAACTTTTTAATAGTTTGATTTGATGGTATAGTACATTGGTAAACAACCGAATTTATTAGACACCTATTTACCAGTGGGCAATCTAAACAATTCGAAACCTTGGTGACGTAACCAGCTGATCTTCCCATACCTAAATATCTAAATGCTCTGCATGCTGAATCTTCATCTTCCTTCAAAAATATACTGAACACTTCCTTGTACAACTGTTAACTGGTCTTATTTAATTTAAATCAAACCTATTTTCAGTATATATATATATATATGTGTATATATATATATATATATATATATATATATATATATATATATATGTCTGTGTGTGCGTGTGTGTGTGTGTGCACGTACCGGTTTTTATTCTATTTCCTAACATTCATTTATTCGTATAAGTATATAACTATAAAAATGCATACCACTTTCTGCTCTGCCTTGTGGCAACAACAGGCTATAGTTTTCATCCGTTCAGTAGCAAAAATCGTTGTTGGTGTCAAAGTTAATCTTGTTAAAATGTTGGTAATATATTTCTGGTGAGGATTACTCTATTATTCTCATTCTCTTCTAGCAAGCAACTAGCAATTTTGATGCCTTGTAAAATCTCCGATACATGCCTTCATCCAAATTCAATACCTTTTTCATTTCATTTTATTTTATTTTCTCATTCGTTTTACTTCGTTCACTAGCCTTCTCCTTCTTTGTCTTTTTCGTTCAATTTATTTCAAAGAAATATTGTAACCAAATATCTCACAAGTAACAATCAATCTCAGACAGATTTCCCTATCAAGAGACTAAATACAGTTATCTTTATAAACCGATAAACCATCTGTCGTCTGCAAACTAAAGGCCAATATCAGATCATGGATAAAATAGAAGGTGACAATGTCGAGCTTTCACATTTTGTCACTGGGAAAACCGTTTATGTAACAGACTGTGTATTGATCTTTACGATCGAACAAACTTACTGTGAAAATAACTAGGAAGTGATGACCTTTGAACTACTTAAGCAAAGGTGACAAAATTGCTATTATCGGAAGCTCAACTGATAAATCAGTCACATATGAGAAAGAAACAATTCAAAGGACACATGAAACAATAAGATGATATCACTGAACTTGATTTACTGTCTATACGCAAAAATTAAGTTGTTTTCAGATAAAGAAAATATTTTGAAAGATGTTTATTTTTTTAATCGTGTCACCCCAAGCAAGGCATTCCACTGCCACTATAGCGCAGGGGGTTAAATATAGCGATTGGGTATAGGAAATGTTAGAAAGAGAGTGATAGACGACTTAGGATGTACATAGGGAGAGAGTTGGAGATAGTGGGTGTGATTTAGTGTGTTAGGAGGTGTCTACTGACCCTACATTTAAACTCCTGGAGGTTGTAGCCGTCGGGGAAGCAAACATGCCGTAGGGTATTCCACAGTGTGACCTGTAAATTTGGGAAGATAAAGGGGTGTGAATTTTACGGTCATTCTGTAAAACCTGAGAAACTAGGTGTAGCTCGGGGAACAAATTTATATCACATTTTATATATTTTTATATATGTGCACTATGCATATACACCAGTCTACACAGACAAAAACACGCACACATATACACACATATATTAGTTAAAGACATGTGTATATTAGTTATATTTAGATATATCTGTCTGTCCTGCGTATTAGTTACAGACATGTGTATATTAGTTATAGTTAGTTATATCTATCTATCCTGCGTATAATCATGGCTGTACAACATAAATATATGAAACCTAACAACGTGAAGGGGTTTGCTTCCAAAGGAAGCATCTCCTCGCCCGGTAAGGCCCGCCATGGGCAACAGGTGTCACTTGACCGTCATTCGGCGGCTGTTAGCACCAACGGCGTAAAGGGGACTCTTTTTCCCAAAATGTGTCCCTCGCCCGAGAAGGAAAGACATGAGCAACACGTGTCTCTGGACTGTTACCCTGTGACTCTTCACAACAAAGAAATAATTACCTTAGGGACATGGCACGTCTGGACGCTCAACAACTGACAACTAGAGAATGTCGAACAGGAGATGAACAGCCTGAACATCAATATTCTGGGTATATGCGATACCAGATGGCCAAACAATGAATCTGCAATAGCCAAACTGAATAGAAACAAAGCGGCTGGACCAGACGGCATAGTCATAGAGATGCTAATAGCCCCAGAAGAATTTGGCATAGAGAAAATTACTGAAATAATAAATTAAATTTATAATAGTGGTGTAATACCAGATGACCTCAGCAAGTCGATCTTTCGAGCAATACCTAAGAAACCACGAGCAAATGAGTGCGAACTCCACAGAACCATCGGTTTAATGAGCCATATAACAAAACTGATCGTCCGAATCAATATGAATAGAGCGAGAAGCAGAATCAGGCCAGAGATGGGACAAGAACAGTGCGGTTTCGTCAAAGGCACTGGGACAAGGGACGCCATATTTATTATTAGGATGCTCTCTGAAAAAAACAATACAAATGAAGAAGGTCTTGTACCTATATTTTATTGATTATTCAAAGGCGTTTAACAAAATATGCCACAAAGAATTGATGGAGATGCTTAGCAGCCTCAACATATTTTGGAAAGACCTAGAGTAATCAAGAATCTCTACTGGCAGCATACGGAAAGGTAACGAATTCATCAGTTATACAAAGATTGAAAGGGGCGTAAGACAAGGATGTGCCTTTCGGATCTTTTCAGCTTGTATAGCGAGACTATTCTGAGAACCCTACAAGTTATGCCAGGATTCGTCATTGAAGAACACATTTTAAACAATATAAGGAACGCAGATGATGCAGTGCTGATAGCAGACACAGAAAGAAAACCACAATACCTCCTACAAAAGGTAGCTGAAGAGAGTGAGAAGAAAGGACTACAAATAAACTACCAGAAAACCGAATGCATAGTCATAAGCATAAAGGGAAGCCCTAAATGCCCAATACAGGTGAGGGACACGAAAATCAAACAGGGACAAAAATTTAAATAACAGAAGACGGAAAGTGTGACAATGAGATTCGAAGGCGAATTGACATGGCGAAGGAAGGATTCCAGAAGTTGAGTAAAGTATTAAGAAACAAGATAATTTTGCTAGAAACAAAGAAGAGAGTCCTGGATTTCTATGTGATGTCGGTTCTTCAATATGGCAGTGCATTTTGGACAATATCTTCAAAGATGAGGGAAAAGCTTGAATCAGCCGAAATGTGGTAATATATATATATATATATATATATATATATATATATATATATATATATATATATTAAAAAAGGATTAATTCAAAGATGTTGAATGGCCATTTCGATATGACGATCCCCACGGGGAGCGACACATCACCTCAGCAACAGAAAAAAACCTTTCAGAAACTGGAGAAAAATTAATCTACTTTTCCTTTTTAAATAGATTGCAAAGAAATTAAAAAATAAATAATAATAAAATAAAATAAAATAAAATAAAAATAAAAATAAAGGGAAAGAAAAAGAAAAGGAAAAAGAAAAAGAAAAGGATAGAATAAAATCAAATAAATAAGAAAAGAAAAAAATTGACATCGTCTGGGTTTGCAAAAAAAAGGGGAGAATGTAACTAAAAATTAACAGACAGCCGTGTTGAATCATTTAAAGCAACACGGAAAAAAGTTGGTAAGAGAGATAAAAGAAGGAAGGGAGGGAAAAAGAAAGAAACTAAAGAAAAAATTTTTTTTAAATATTACAGACGCTGGACAAATTCAAAAATCTAATTTCCCCAAAACGTTGAAGTATTAAAAAAAGCCTTTACTTAAAAAGGCATAATTATTGATAAAAGGGAATAAAAAGATATAGGATTTGAAATAAAATTATTTTTTTAAAAAAATTAGGTCATTTGAAATTAAACTAAATAAAGACAATACTAGGTAAAAAAAAAAAAAAAAAAAAATTACAATTATTATATATACATATCAATAGAAGTACACACACATATATATATATATATATATATATACACACCATTTAACGAATAAGAATACATATATACATACACATACACACACATACATTCAATTTATTACACACTAATATACATATACATGCGCATACACACATATATATATATGTGTGTACACACCTATATACAAAAATTTCTATAGACATAATATACATGTGTACACATACATGCACACATATACACACACACGCACACACATAGACATAATATACATGTGTACACATACATGCACACATATACACACACACGCACACACACATATATATATATATATATATATATATATATATATATATTCCTTATGCACTCACACATACATATTAATGAATATTATGAAAAGGAGCATTTACATAGCTAAAAAAATTTTTTCCAAAATAACATATAGCCCACATACATAAATACATATATACAAATATGCACATCCACACACAAACATACACATAAAAAAAAAAAAAAAAAAAAATTAAAATTAAAATTAAAAAAATTTTTTTAAAATAATAAAAAATTATAGAAAAATATAGAATTTAAAAATTAAAAATTAGAAGTTAAATTTTAAAATCCGCCCTATGGCGGCACTTGTTTATAAATTCCCTTCTAAAGTTCAAAAGTAAGTCCTGATGAGGATACTTCAAAATCAGAATCTTCTCCAATAAACACAGACGACACCTATCACGAAAACTTTTAGGAGTACAAGCTGAGCCTATTAATTTCCAGCTGATTATGGGGTCCTGCCCCTCCTCCTTCATTTCCCAGAACCTACGTGACAGTGCCGTCTGGAATCTCTGTTTAGGGTTCGAAAACGAGTACCTGTGATTATAAAGCCTCTGTTTGAAAGAGCCCGCGGACATGCCAATATAGCTCCGGTAACTGTCCTTGTTATTAGATGGAGAAATGCGGGCTTCATAAATTACATGAGTGGATTTACATTTGCCTTGCACCGGGCAGGCATCCACAGAATAACAATTGCATTTGTCGACAATTCCGGATTTAGCTTCCGTATTATTTAGGTTCGTTAAAACTTGTTTATTGTGGGAATTAATTATATTATCTATATTAGAGGTGCAAGAATAACTAATTTTTAGGGTGAATCTATTAAAAATTTTATTTAAGGGATTGTTATTATTATTAAAATGTTTATCAATTAATTTGAGAAAATACTTACCAATATTTATATTAGTTAGCTTACAATAAGGAGGGTTAAACCAAATTATCTTCCTTTTTCTACATTTTCGGGTGTTTTTAGTTTTTGAAGATTCAGGGTTTATAGCAGGCTTATCATACTTTAACTTATTAACAAAACCGCTTTTCTGAAGGGCCTTATCGTAAATTTCTTTGCTTGCGTTGAAAATTTTTATATTGGAAGATAATTGGTTAATCCTATTATTTACTATCTTGGGTATTTGTCTAATAATATTCTTAGGGTGGTTGGATAAACTATTTATATAGGTGGGGGAACTATTTTCTTTGAGGAAGGGTTGGTAGGAACCATTCTTTAAGTTAAGGGTGATATCTAGATAGTTTACAATTTTGAGATTGGAAGTAACCTCAACCTTAAAACCAAGAAAATTTAGGGCTCTGATAATTTTCTTATGTATTCTATTAGTGTAAGGCCCATTGGAATTGGGAATACATATCAGTCCATCATCCCGATATAGGCCTATTAGTTTAGGGTCTAAAAATCTACCTAAAATATCTAAAATATAAATGCCTATTAGATCTGCTACCTGGGCAGAATCATAGGCTCCCATGGGGACATCAAAACTATCCTCAGGCCCTTTAGTCCAAGTAGAATTATCAAAGGTGAGAATAGATTTTCTAGCTCCCAGTATAATTCTATAGTCACAATCCGAAATATTAACATAACCCCTGGCAAAGTCTAAACAATCCACAAGAAGTTTTTTTGATATAGAGGAATAGAAATCCACAATATCAAATTTAAGGAAAGTGGATTTAGATTTGTCATTGATATTATCAAACCATTTTATGGTATCTAAGGAACTCTTCCAAAGATTCAGTTGTAAATTGGATTGTAACTCCTCTATTAAGTTCTTCAGAACCCCCTTAGAAACTATGCCTAATTCACTCTTAGTAGGATTAATTAGTCTAGTTTGTAATTTATTTTGGAAATTAGGCTTGTGGTCCTTAAATAAAATGTAAGCTTCTTTGGTAGAAATTTTTCCAATTCTATCACTAATATTTAGTTCATTTGCAAAATCGGGTTTTTTGGAATTTACCTTCCTGCTTTTTTCCCTTGGATTGAAGTATCTGAATTAAAAAATATATATATATATATATATATATATATATGAAGAAATATAATTTTCAGGGGTGCAATATTTATAGGATAAAGTTCTCAGTTTCAGAAATAGAGCGTGTGTAAATAAAAAAAACTGAACATTGTAGTCAATCAGCAGACCTGAGTGCCTAATGATTGCGCCTAGCAAGAAACAGTCTGTCGCTTCTGAGTGTTGACTTCAATGTTCACTTTCATATTTGCACACACATACACTCAAACGCGCACACACGCATACATACACACACATACATACATATATATATAGTTGGCCAGATGTCAGCAAGCGACTTAAAATTAAATAATTACTATTTATAAAATAGTAATTTATGTAATATTAGTAATAGTAATGGATAGAGTAGATATGCCAACAAAATTTCTTCTAGTTATAAAAGATCACACTTTTCAGATGGATCCATTTTTAGCTCCACATGAACGTATTCTAAAACATTTTCCACCACAGCCCTCGGTTTTTCAGGCTCTGGGGCACTGATAATTGTCTGAATGCTATCATTCTGTTATTAGAGATTCTGGGGTTTGTTGATATAAATACTTTACTAGATCGGTATTGGGTGATAATACCATGAAGAGATTTTAACAATTGGCATACAGGATTTGGAATATGAGAAATTATAGGTGGTAAAGTTGTCAGGGCATGTTTATTTTCACATCACCATAAATGTATCCAGTTTCAGAATCGCCAATAATTTTGGTAATTTTCATAAGCCTTACAATAGCATTGTTAGATGTTATAAGTTTATTAACGTATGGTTTTAGAGTTTCAGTGGGATTTCTATTTAATCTTTTGAATTTGGATTGGACATCGATGAAGTTCTGTAGTTCCGTGGGGTTATCTAATTTATTCAAAATTACGTAAGTGTTAGATTTATCGGTTCTTCGGATGACGATATTACATTTTTTTTTTTTTTAGTTCTTGAGGAGATGTTTGAGATTCGGATGAAATGTTGCAGAGAAATTTTGTGGTTATTTGTCAGTGTTTCAGGTCATCATCATTGATACTTTGGTTGATATTGTGTTGTGCTTCGTCGTATTCAGGTTCAGTCAGCTCGGAATATAACACATATGATTCTACATACATAAATTTCACACATACTAAGTTATGCTTAATTACACGTAAAATAAAATTTACCGTTAATAACGTCTAAAACTATAAACAAAAGCATTCGGAAAAACAAAAGATTTGAACAATTCTTTTATAATTTTAGTTCTGAAAAGAAAAAATATCATAAGATTACTTGAAAATTAAAACTTTAGCATAATACCTTATCTCTCATTTATATATATATATATATATATATATATATATATATTTCTGTTTTATTTGTTTTAATTTTTCCCGGTTTAAAATTTTTGATATGTCTGGCTTTCAGGGACAAAACATTGAAACACTACTCCCTGTGAGTCACACACACACACACACACACACACACACACACACACACACACACAGACCATGTTTTAAAATGCTATAAATTCCCACGCCACTTAATTCATCTCAGTAAATGACCTCTTTATTCTTATGTTTTGTTTATTTATTATTTTTATTTTTTATTTTTCGAATCTCCTTATCTATATATATTGCCAAATAAATAAAACACATCACATTTTGCTGCCTGATGATGGTGTTTTAACATCGAAAATTTATAACTTTTGAGTTGTGTTATGCAACAATAATAATAACAATAATAATAATAATAATAATAATAATAATAATAATAATAATAATAATAAATACAAATAGAAATAAAAAGTCCAGTATGGCTCTTCCAGTGGATAAACAGGGAGCCCGTCCTTCAGGAGGGAACCTACCTGAGGTCGAAAAATCTGCCATAGGAACAAACTCCTACACAAAGAATGTATCTTCAGGTCCCCACAACCAGGATAATCCTAATGATGGTCCTGAAAATTCACCAGCTAGATCTACAACCGTATATTTAAAGAAAGAAAAAATAAAATGGTCTCGTGAGGAGTACAAAGTCGTTATGACCGCAATTCATGAAGCGTTACTCAAACCTCAAAAAAACATGACTCGCCAAACATATGACATTTGGCGTGAAAAAGTTGGTCAAGCAAATAGAAAGTATATTGACGAAAATAAATTGGCCAATGTACGTAGGTACATTATTCGTAATAACCGACTAACAGAGGCCGAAATTCATGAAATTAAAAGAATTGTAACAAGAAGAATCGAATCAACAAAATATGAAAAGGAACCGGAACCAGAAATAAAAAGTAATAACATCAAACAAATCACAGGTCATAATGTAGAAACCGTGAAACACGCAAATCACTGCGAAGATAATGATGTAAGTTTAAAAGTGCTGGAAAGGTGTGATCTGAGTCTGAGTCAGTTAAAAGACAAAAATAAAACGAGTTCAGAACACATCGAAGATAATTATTTGACGGAAAATAAGAACAATATACAGGAAGCCAAGATAGAAATAAAAAACCATCTAAGTCAAATACAAAGTATTACAATGGAGGAACGTGAACAGCTCCCAAAATTCCAACCAACAAAACAAAACCTCCGAACTATTAAACTGTACAATGCAGCACTGAAATCAATACTGGATGAAGACCCTCATACAAATCTTAACGAAATAATATATGCATCAGCAACAGCAGCAACAAAAAAATTAAATATTAAAATAAAAACAAGGCAGTCTCGTAGACGTGAAGTTCCACCTTGGAAAAGAAAAATAGAAAAAGAAATAGAACAACTTAGAAGTGAATTATCAATATTGGATGAACTGAGTAGAGGAATAAATGTAAGAACTAGGAAAAGCAGAAGAACCGTAAAAAAATATAACATCAAGAATGAAAATGACGTCTTATCAAATAAAGAAAAAATAAAGCAAAAAATCCAACTGAAGGCTCAAAGAATAAGACGCTATGAAAAAAGAGCAAGATTTTACAGAGAAAACAAGATTTTTCAGACTGATACAAAGAGATTTTACAGGGAAATAGGTAAAAAAAGAATTGAAGTGACAGCACCCCCCAGAATGGAAGAAGTCACACAGTTCTGGGAAAAGATATGAGCTTGCCCTAAAGAACTTAGCAAGGAAGTACATTGGATTACGCAAGAGACAGAACGAATGAAAAATAAACCCGAACAGACATGGTCTGGAATTACAGAAGATGATGTTAAATATGCACTAAAAAAAACATACAATTGGAAATTCCCAGGCATAGATAAAATTCCTAACTTTTGGCTATATTATTTAAGCGCATCACATAAAAAACTAGCCAAAGAACTTCAAGAAATGGTTGACGACCCCATTAAAATTCCTGCATGGTTGACAAAAGGAATTACATTTCTTCTACCCAAGAATGGTGACACAAAAAATCCGAAAAACTACAGACCAATTACATGTCTTCCGACAACATATAAACTATTAACATCTATTTTAACAAAGCAGACATATTTATTCTTAGAAAGAAATGACATGTTACCGCTTGAACAAAAAGGGTGCAAACGTGGCTGTCACGGAGGTAAAGACCAATTGCTTATTATCAAAATGATCCTGGAAAACTGCTACAGTACAAAGAAAAATCTTAGTACAGCTGGATAGACTATCGAAAGGCATTCGATAGTGTGCCACATGACTGGATTTTAAAGTCTTTAAATATATACAAGATATCGCCCGTCATCATCAATTTCATCAAACAGTGCATGTCTATATGGAAAACAACCCTTTATCTCAATCATATAAATGGAACCTATAAGTCTGATGAAATAAACATCAAAAGAGGTATATTTCAAGGTGATTCTTTATCTCCCTTATTATTCTGCATATCATTAATAGCACTAACCAGTCAACTTAACAAGACAGAATGTGGTTATAAAATAGGACAAAAGAAAATAAGCCATCTATTTTACATGGATGACTTAAAGTTATATGCTAAGAATGATAATGAGCTGGAAGGTCTTCTGCAAACTGTAAAATGCTTCAGCGAAGACATTGGAATTAAATTTAATTTGAATAAATGTGCTAAAGCTACAGTTTTGCGTGGATCAATACAAGAAACATCCTCAATTAGCCTAGACCCTGCTGTAACAATAAAAGAATTGAAACCAGAAGAAGCTTATAAATACCTAGGTGTAAATGAGAGCGAAAACATTCACCATAAGAAAATGAAAGAAATAGTGCGTAAAGAGTACTATAGAAGGCTACGAATGATATTAAAAACTGAATTAAATTCACAGAACAGAGTTATGGCCATTAATAGCCTTGCAATCCCAGTTGTCCAATATAGCTTCAACATCTTAAACTGGACTCTAAACGACATCAGGCGAATGGATGCTAAAACAAGAAAGCTTCTTTCTAAGCATAAGATGCATCATCCAAAGGCTGATGTAGATCGTCTATACATACCCCGTAAAGAAGGTGGAAGAGGTCTTATTCAGCTGGAATTGTCATACAAGACAAAACTATTGGCTTACTAACATACATAGAAACAACAAAGGATTGGATGTTACAATTAGTAAGGCAACATGAAGAAAGAAAGAAAAAATATTCAATAATAAAAGAAGGCAGTAAATTCAAACAAGATTTACAGTTAGTAGATTCTGTAGAAAAGCAAAACAGTAGCCAAGAACCAACTATTGCGGCAGAAATATGAAAATGAAAGCCAAAGATAAAGCTCTTGAAAAGATGAAACAGCGCTGGCAAGGCAAACCTCTGCATGGCCAATATCCAGAACGTGCCAACAAATCCAATGTTGAAAAAGTTAATACTCATCGATGGTTACGTGCATCTGGATTAAAGTCTGAAACTGAAGGCTTTATTCTTGCAGCACAAGACCAAAGTCTTTTCACGAGAAACTTTCAGGCAAATATTATGCATAATAATATGGATCCAAAATGCAGGTTTTGTGATAAACACCAAGAAACAATAGACCACCTAACCTCAGGCTGTTCTGTGCTTGCCCCAAACGAATATAAAAATCGCCACGATAGAGTTGGTCAATATTTACATTGGGCAATGTGCAAACATTATGGAAAAGCTGTAAACAAACACTGGTATGAACATCATCCAGCACCGGTTACAGAAATAGAAGATGTAACCATTCTATGAGATTACACCATCTACACAGACAGAAAAATTGAAGCAAACAGGCCAGACATTATTGTTAAAAACCAGAAGGAGAAAACTTGTCTATTAATTGATATGGCTTGTCCAGCGGATTGTAACATAGCAATCAAGGAATTTCAAAAACTGTCAAAATATAAAGACCTGGAAATTGAAATAGAAAAAATGTGGAAATTGAAAACAAGAGTTGTGCCAGTGATAGTAGGTGCACTTGGAATGATAAAAAATGGAACAAAACAACACATTGAAAGAATCCCTGGAAACCCCAGCTTAAGAGACATACAAAAAATTGTCTTATTAAGTACAGCCCACACACTAAGGAAAACTTTATCTATGTAATGCTGGGGATGATAAGGAAGATAGAAAAACATGAAATGAAGCCATAACAACACGCCACTACCTGCCTTAGGTCTCCCCGCAGACTTGGTTGGTAGTGAGACCAAAGCAGAAATCGAAATATGATGAAAAATGACATAATAATAATGTATTTATGCTCTACTTATGTACTTTTGTGTGGAAATTTTTAAGTAAATATCTAACTGTGAAGTGTACTTCCATTAGTAACCATTACTTACACTATTATCTCTGTCTGTCTGTCTGCCTGTCTCTCTCTCTCTCTCTCTCTCTCTCTATATATATATATATATATATATATATATATATACAGAAGATTTTTTGCTATCAATTGCTACTGGCATTTTAAAGGAACGCTTACTAAACTATCATTCAATGGTTTATAACATGAATATAAAATAAAAACAACTTTTAAAAATCAATAATGTCTTCTTAGTGCTCTAGTTAAACGGATTTAACGAAAATATTCTCACTTTAAATAAATTTGATATTAATTCAAGGAAATCAGAAAAATACGTTAATTAAATTTTAGAAATGTTTTTCAATTCAAATAATTGTTTGTTTTTCTTCATTTAGGATACATTTTTTTCTCTTTTATATTTCTTTGATTATTGTTTAAACTTTATGAGTATATTTTTTCTGTTTAATTCAACGAAATGTCTTGTAATCAAGTGAACATTATAAAATCTGACATGGCGGAAATATAAAAGAATTTTTTCCTTACTAGTTTCTCGTAATATAATTTCCCGGTTGAGTTTGCAGAGGCAAATCGATATTATCTTTTAATGTGTTTGTTTGAGAGAAAGGGATGTTATTTTTATAAACATCGTTGACTTAAAAGGGGAATGCCTACATAATTCAAACAAAAATTATGACAAATTGACGTCCTGTTGAGCAGAGAATAAAGAAAAAGAAATTCTCTAAAATTAAATAAACCCCAACACAACAAATACGAATTGCTGCCTCTCAAAAAGAAGATGCGTAGACAAGACTGTGTTTGTTCTGATCACCGGCTAGGTAAACGGTGAACACATTTACCAAAGACATCAAATGTATAATGAATGTTAAGTTGACTTAATGAGATTTTACAAAATTTCGAAGTTTTACTCGTGCAATATGAGACAATTTTTCGATATTTGTACATAGTGTTACATAGTGTTACTCAACACGTGTGTTTATTTTGTTTTTCTAATTGTTACTGTTTTCAGTAATAGTATCATAAGTTCGTCCTCCCAGAAAGTGGCGTCTTTCTATGTAATGTCAGTCATTTAAGTGCCATACGTGATACACGCTTGGGTGATTATGTTTCAAAATGACTGACTGAACAGAAGATTATACACCAGTAGTTTGCCATTAATTTCTGCGATATAACTGGTTGCCAACCAAGGCTACAGAACCCAATCTGTTCTGTTATTTAACCCATAACTGGAGGGAAGAGACGGATTAATACTTTTTTCAATGGTATTTGCGCGTAAGTGAATGCAATGAATTCAACTGGAATTCGAACTCATCTTCTAGATTTCTCGTTCCGAGCCGATATCCACAAAACTCCACCCCCGTCTTTTGAATAGGTGTAGAGGCTCATCCCTTGTTCCCTGTTTAGGATGTGGTTTCCGGCTTTCTCTTTTCCAATCTTTTCACGTTTCTTTTTTTTCAATTGGAGTAGATAGTCCAAACTATCACCCGGTTCACACTCCACCCTCGTCTATTGAACAGGTGTAGAGGCTCATCCCTTGTTCCCTGCTTAGTATGTTGTTTCCGGCTTTCTCTCTTCTAGTCTTTTCACTCTTACGTAGCCCTCTGCACATCAGTGGCGTTGCCGCCTTGCTCGGGGTGATATGATTAAAAAAAAAACTACAACGCACATCCACCGCACCAACTGTACAGGCTCCCAATCTACTGAAATGTCTATCCATAGAATGTTGTACAGAACGAAACAAATAGCAATCGCAAAGTGCAAAGACATATGAAGAGAGTGACTACAGTAAGACACTGCCGTCTAGCTGCAGCAATTTATGCCTTGGATGAGACGTAAGGTCTGGCTTTCTTTTGATGAAAGAGGGTTGACTTTCGCTTAACCAATTTTCATCGATTTTTGCAGTAAATTGTTCTATTTGGGGGAGAGAACTTCTCTGAATCGAATGTTTGATTGTGCAGAAGAAAGGACGACAGAGTTTGCAATGCTCTTCTAATCCCGGCATTCCTACAATATTACTCTAGTCGACTGCAGACCGGAATTTGGAATAGTTAGTAATGACTCATTTCGTTTTGTCCCATGATCTTCTTCACTGCGCCTTAATATAAACAGTCCCTTTTTCATTGTCAGTTAACTTTCTTTACAGACATTGTTATATTTTGTAGCATGTCAGTAAAACATCACAGATAGAGCCATTAATTTTTTTTTACAACGTTATGCCTCAAAATATCGTAGTAATTTAGGTGCCCAAGAGGTTTTAAGCGACTTAAACGCTCAAGATGTGGACTATTATACAAAAGGATTCTGTGAATATACGAACAACAAGAAAGTCTTAAGGAACAAGGAAGATAAAAGGACCATTATAGTGACCGTGTAAGGATGGCAGTAAAAATTTCTGGCACATATAATGAGGAAAAACGGATTGGGGAATTTGACACTCGTAGTTTATACTTCTGGAAAGAAGGATAGAGAAAAAAAGAGAATAACTTACATCAATGGATATCACAAGAGTGACTGAGTGAAAGTATGCAACGATCATTTCTTAGAGCTACAAAGATTAGGAAGTTGAGGAGAGCCATGATCGTCCTCGTCTAGATAAAACCAGGCACATGAAAGTAGATATAATCCGCCGATTATCTTAACAAGTAGAACATTTAACACGGTTGCATGTTGATTGTTTATGCAAAACTCAGTTATTGAATTTCTATTAAAAAATAATTGGTACTTACTGTTTTTTAATAAATACGTTAAGAAATAAATTACAAAAAAATTTCCTTCGAGCTTTTTATTTAGTTTATCAAATCTCTTTAAATATCGTTTGGAAGTAAAAAGGTTTATTTCCTGCTGGTTCTATCATAAATGTATTATGATAAAAATAATCGGTAAGCATTGATAAAATAAGTTTTAAAAGGTAATGAATAATGACGGTGCTTCATTTAATATATTCAAAACCAAATATTTCTACTATTAGATACATTTATCTTATCTTGTATACTTTGATTGATTTTATTTGAATAACGACGATCTATTGATGTCACGCGTTATGTAACGACGACTCGTCAGCGTAGTTCTCTTCAGTGATTACATCAAATGATTGGCGCCAAGAGGAAACGTTCAAGATGTGTTTAAAGGCAGACTTTTATACATAGGTAAATATATAAAGTTTTCTTATTACTTTCCACTGACTTTAACTCTACTACATTAGATAATGTCATACATTATACTACCATTTTCTGTTGGTAAGAGAAAAATATGACGTTTAGCATCATATGTTTCGACTACGACATAACGCATGAACCAAATGTCACCTCGAGGAGGCACAGTATTTTAAGAGAAACACTCGACCTCAAATGGAACTCTTATGTACGATAGAACTTTCTGTACCGCTCCAGTAATTCTTCATGCTGTTCTCTGTCTTTAAAAAAACAGCTCAGGCTGAAAGTGGAATACTGTTGCCATATTTATGAGAAAATTGTCCGCTCCTTACTTCCCCGTCTTAATAGAGCCCAAAATTGTCTCAGTGTTCTTGTTGGAGAAGAATTATTTTCCAGCCTCTATCTGACGGGCGAGATGTGCCGAGTCATTCACTGATCTATCACTAATGACCTGGGAAGTGCTCAGGCGACCTATATTCCTTGGTTCCATCAGAACCAGCCATGTCACTGACATAGTAGCAAACAACCCACGTTCCCTCCGTGTTGCATAGGTGAGAGGTTCTACTCGAAAAGCTTCTTCTCCCACACCATATCTCTGTAGATCTTGTACGAAGATCGCTACAATCTTAACCTGTTCACGTCTAGAATTTACCGTTATCTTTACATTCTTTTCACATAATCGACTCTTTAAAATAACCCTATACATTGAGAGCTCCTTGGCCGTGCACAGGGTATCTTCTTCGACATGTGCCGTGTCCCGTAAGCGATCATGACTTCTACTTGGCTCTGTCTCTTGTAGCTCTCAATATATTTGTCTTGGTTTAACTTCTAAGCCCTTCTCCGTCATTCATTTAATCAGACCTAACAAGTACGTCTCGGGCTGATTTTAGCTGTCTCTCCTTCCATTTATTCAACCTGTGAGTATAAAGTTCTCCGGGCCCTCCTTCCTCATTACGTGTCCCAGGCGTCTCATTTTGTCTTTTCCTGATATTTACTATCAGTTTTCTTCTCGTTTAGTATATTTCTGTAAAACCAAGTTTTTTTCTGTCTCAAGCCTCTCCTTCATACTTGATGAGATTTTCCAGCATTCACTTTCATACGGAAGAACAGATATCGCATAACAATTCAACACTCTTTTCTTTGTTTCTAATGAGATTTTCTTGTCTTTCAGTACCCTAGTTAGCTTCTAAAACGCGTCTTTGACCATACAAATACATCTTTGGATCTCCATGTCACACTTTCCATCCATTTCTTTTACTTGTTTAATTTAGTTTCTCCAAATTATAGTCGGCATATTGGGCTCCTCTTTTGCTGATGACCACAGGGTTTACCATACTGTAAAAAAATCCAGAAAAACATAAATATTTACTTATAGAGTTCTGCCACTGAATTTGTTTGCATTGAAAATCAGTTAAGATTGATCAGAAATTAAGGCAAGCTTTACTGACAAAATAAAATTATTATATGTATAATTAAATAAACAAAGTAAAAACATTAATATTTATTCGAATTCAAATCAATAAATTATCTCCTTTCTTTCTTTCTTACTCTGTTTTATTCGCGTAAAACTAAATTTTGTCGGAAAGAAAGAATTGTAGAAATTCTATATACTTTTTGTATAGTTTAATGATAATGATTTAATGTGTATCGACCTGAAGAATAAAACCGGCAATACGAGTTTCAAGTTGTACTGTGGCTGCCTTCTTCATGACGTTTCTCTTGGCATTTATTCCCAGTAAGGAAGATATCTGGCCCAATGACGCTAAAAGTATCAACTATTTTGATGGAATGTCTCTTCTCTTGAATATTTACTGGAAAGCCGCCTGTGATAGAGGTATTTGAGTAGACAGAAGAAAATATTGTTCGATAAATCATGTTGCATGATAGTTACACATATTATTAAACTTGATAGCACCAACGTATGTAATAGTAGCCTAAATCTGGAAAAATATCAGCCTTAATTAGACTTTTTTGTGATAATTTTAACATGAACTGAAATGTGTTATTGCTTTTAGAAATGATGAAGACTATTGTTGGTGGCACTTCAATATTGCTCTGAATAAATTACTTCCGATTAACTCACTGCACGTCATAATGTTGATGGATACTTTGGTATTTATTCCAATCATTCAAATGCAGTCTGAAAACAAATCAGTGTGAAGTTTCATTTTCTGGAATTTAAATAATGATTTAATAATGAAATGGCGTTTTTGTCTATTTCAAAGTACGTCTTTACTGATCTGATACACTTATCACATTTCTTTACCCATTTTGAAATCTCTTAACATATCCATTAATCTAATTCACGGTGGTTTAACAGCGAAAAGTCAGAATTCTCAGAAGGCCAAGACTAGATTAGTTCTTGAAGACTTTGTTGATGAGAAGTATAGAAAAATCTAAGTAAGAGAGGTGAATAGTCGACTGGCTTAGGTACTATTTATGTAATGGGCGCACAGTTTAAAAGATCACTTTGTATCAAGCTTCTAAATACAGAATAGAAGAAAGTTGTTTTATATATATAAAAAAAAACACTAGGAAGTTTTATGCATTCCTAAGTAAAAAGAAAGAAAAAAGACGGGTCAAAAAAGAGAAGAAATTATACTGAAAGCAACATAAAACAAATAGCTGAAGAAGACTATGGTCGCAAAACTCTATATCTTAGAAAGCCCAGTCCTAAATAAATCGAACTTCCACCAAAATCATTCTGCCGCTTGTTTGTAAGGCAAATAATTTAATCCAATTTTCAACATGCAATAAATGAAAGCTTTAAAAGCGCTAGAACCACGCATGCGTTTTGACGAAATTGAAAATATCGGCTCCGGCTAAGCAGGTGAGACATTATGGACTCTTAGCATCGGATAAAATCAAACCTCCTTCGTCCCATTTCACCCTTTTTTGGAAGGAAACACAGCGTATATAAAAAATTCTGTCTCTAGTCTAGGTACCGCCACTCATTTTTCTATATCTAAATTTAAATTTAAATTTTAAAAATAAATCAGTTATCTTTAAACTTTAAAATTAGCTGTAATTGAAAGCCAAGAGATTAAATTTAGTAATTCCAGTAAGCAAAACACCCTGGTGTATTTTAAACCGAAATTATATCGATCGGAATAAAAAAATTTCTAAATTTTAAAAAAATATTTTTAAATTTTAAATTTTCCGCCATTTTTCATCGATTGTAAACAGAAGGTAATTCCTGGTTGTAAAAAATCTTACAAAAATAAAATACACCTCGCTGACACATTATTTTCTTCAAATTACCGAATTTAAACTTACTTTAAGTTGACTTCAAATAAGAATTACTTCCTTACTGCTTGAAAAATATTTCGTAAACCATTTCTCAATTACGGTAGCCTTCTTATCACAGCTATCAACACCTTATCAGCACCTTAGCAGCAGCCTACAACTGATGATTTAAAGTATCTAGCCAAAAGTATGGAAGACGAATTTGGTATAAATCTTATTCAGAGAAATCGTTTCTTTTATTTTTAACTATGTTAAAATTAAAACTTTAACACACTTTTCAGCAATTATCCAATATTTGATTGAATTTTAGTTAGTTTAGCTTTGTAGGCTTACGTTTGAAGATGTTTTATAAAAAAAATTACAATTTAATAACAGAATGAAAATAACGGCAGAGGTAACTCAATAATTTATGAAATGTTATGACATTTATTCATTATTATTTTTAATATCTATTTTTCATATTTTAGGTAACTCCACAAATTCTGCATTTCACAATTATTATATTTTTTTAACAAAATTAGAAAATTAGGAATTAAAATGTAAATGTTGCTTAAAATGTTTAAGGAATAACTTGCAAAACAGGCTATTGAATGTTATAAACGTCTTGAAGAGACTTGAATCAGAATTAAAGTGCGGTTTCTGTCGTTTTCCATATAAGGAGAATAATCAAAAACACTTGTTAACTTCTAAAATAAATACGACCCTTATGGAAACTTGTTATAACCCCTATGGAACATCGAAATTAATGAACATATGACTTTACACAAAAAAAGTATTTTTTATTATTTTAAAAATATAAGGTGTGAAAAATTTAATTAATTTTTTTATTTTTTGATAGGCAATATAATCATCGATTCTAAACTAACAGAAATCCAACAGTTCTTTAAAAGATTTTTAAAATTTTATGAATTATTATAATAATAAAAAAAATGAAAACAATTATTTTAAAATTTTATTGATAATCGAAGTTGTTTTCTTCAGACTATAATTTCCTTAATTATTATTATTTATACCAGCAATAAAAAGCTTATCAAATTAAATTATATCAGAGCTATTTTACACTTCGGAGTTAAAAAATAAAAATTTTCATAAATATTTAAAAAAAAAATAATTCCAAAGATAATTTCATTCATTTGTGAATGAGTACTGAAAGTTTCATTAAAACCCGACAGTTATTTGTTTTTTTGCGAGAATTTCTAAACTAATGTGCTTTTCATCGAAAAAGTGAGTTACGTAAAAATTACGTGATCGATTGTAAACAGTCTGAAGATTTTCTGCAACGCTAACTTAAATCAAAACAAAATTTTCAGCCAAAATATCGAACATGTTAAAAGCGATTAAAAAATTTTATAAAATAAATAAAAATTACTTTGATCTTTCCTCTTAATAATATTTGAAACATTTTGATGGAAAATGTTCCTTTTATTAAGTTTTGAACCTTTTTAATTCATACTATGCTGTTTTTTTTTGTGATGTAATGGAAGTACCTACTATAGTCTTAAAAAACAGATCACAGTGAAAGTTTCTGTACATGTATTGGTCAATATAAGTTTCATTAATTAGCCCTTCTCTCCGATATTGGTCTTTTTTTTTTCAACGAGGATTACTGAATTTCGATGCCGGTGAGTTAGAACTACATTAAGAAAGAAGCCTTCTATTTATTAAGTTACAAACCAGCCGCAACATCATTCAGTGTTAGAAGTGTAACCAATTTTTAAACGAATTTCTTCCTGATCAGAGGATATTTATTAAATTTTAAAAACTAAAATGTCATTGATGTAGAAAAGTGCTTTTTTAAAATTAATCTATTTACTATTTATTTTTTAAATCTATATCTACCGTTTATAATCAATATTCGTTGAAATCTAAAAAATCTATTGAAAATAAATTATTTTGAAAATGTTGAATGTGTATTTTTTAAACAAAAATAGATTCCATTTAAACCTACTAACGGTTTCAATTCTTCAAGTTGAATAAATTTCGTGCGGCTTGCTGTGCAGATGTGTTTATCAATTTATCCTCTCTGAATACGACTGTCATGTGCTAAATCTTTGATATCGGTGTCCTGCATAGGCGAAACCGATTAAATTTTTATTACTGGTTTTAACAATCTGTCTATTAAAGTGTATTTTACATACCATGTCCCGTCAGTATGCAGGCAAACATGGATATCTACAGAATACTTTTATTTATTATCTGTGAATTACCAAAGCTTCTTGGGGAACATAGTAGAGTAGTTTCTGGTAACTTTCTCCACTGTTCGATATTCAGAGCTTAATTCTCTTAGACTGGTTACCATCCAAAGCTCGAGTGCCCAGGCAAAATATTTAACCCGTATTTGCGAGAAAAAGAGATGGATTCATGGTATTTGTGCAAATGTAAATACGATTGTCTGAACTGGGATTTGAATTCGGCTCGCCAAATTTACTTTTCGTGCAGATAACAAGACTATTTGCACTTTTTTCAGTCTAAAGTAATCTGAATCGTTACATAATTTGGTGGTTGCTTCAGCGAGCAGAATCTATCAAATTTTCTCCATAAATATCTCCATAAGAGATTTCTCTTCGTTGAAATATCCATATATATCAATTTGTGACGGATTCGTTAAGACGTGGAATTCGCAATATTTTATATTGTGTTATTCGAATCATTAGTCTTAGACGAGTGTTTATACTCACGGTTCGGCCGATTTATAACGACGAAAAAGAAATTCTTTGTCCGAATATAAAAACATAATTTCGCTTTTTGTGAAAATAATTTAATCTTAAGAACATTGCTTCAGGCCTTACCTTGGAAAGCAATGATTTGCAGTCAAGTAAAGTAAACCATTATGACTGAAGTTAGTGCAATCCTTACTATGCACCTTCAGTATATAACTTTATTGCCATATATTTAGAAAATGTATTCTGAATGATTACTGTTGATATTAATATATTAATTGGGTATTTCTTTTTTTGGTTTAATTCAAAAGTGCCCCTGTTTCTTTATACTTTTTTAGTATTTGGATGGTAATCATTGCCTTTCTAGCATTCCTTCGAAATTTATTGTTGCATCTTTGTCATGCTTTCTTATTGCAATTCTCAGATATTTGAATTTTCGTACTTGCTTGATTTTGGGGTCTGTAATTCGGAATTCACATCTTTGGTGAATCTTCTTGCCGGAAATCAAACATTAGGTTATGGTTAGTTCACTTTTTCTCCCCGTTTTCATTTACTACAGTTTTTAGGAGTCTCTGCAGTGTTTTTTCTGCGTCTAACATCGACACTGTGTCATCCGTATATTTTCTGTTGTTATATACTACAGTAGTTGTAGTAGTTAGTTCCCCAGAGATTATAGTATATAATCTCTGGGGAACTAACTACTACTACTACTACTGTTACATCTGCTTCTTCCTATTATTATTATTATGTCACTTTCATCATATTTTTTTTATTTCTGCTATGGTCGCACTACCAACCAAGTCTGCAGGAAGACCTAAAGCAGGTCGTGGCGTGTTGTTATGGCTTCATTTCATGTTTTTTCAATCTTCCCTATCATCCCTAGCGTTACATAGATAAGGTTTTCCTTAGTGTGTGGGCTATACTTAATAAAACAATTTTTCGTATATCTCCTAAGCTGGGGTTTCCAGGGATTCTTTCAATGTGCTGTATTGTTCCATTTTTAATCACTCCAAGTGCACTAACTATCACTGGCACAACTCTTGTTTTCAATTTCCACATTTTTTCTATTTCAATTTCCAGGTCTTTATATTTTGACAGTTTTTCAAATTCCTTGGTTGCTATGTTACAATCCGCTGGACAATCCATATCTATTAATAGACAGGTTTTCTCTTACTGGTTTTTAACAATAATGTCTGGCGTATTTGCTTCAATTTTTCTGTTTGTGTAGATGGTGTAATCCCATAGAATGGTGACATCTTCTATTTCTGTGACCGGTGCTGGGTGATGTTCATACCAGTTTTTGTTTACAGATTTTCCATAGTGTTTGCACATTGTCCAATATAAATATTGCTACACTCTATCGTGGCGATATTTATGTTCATTTGAGGCAAGTACGGAACAGCCTGAGAATATATAGTCTATTGTTTCTTGGTGTTTATCACAAAACCTGCATTTTGAATCCATATTATGATGTATAATATTTGCCTGAAAGTTTCTAGTGAAAAGACTTTGGTCTTGCACTGCAGGAATAAAGACTTCAGTCTTAGACTTTAATCCAGATGCACGTAACCATCGATGAGTATTAACTTTATCAACATTGGATTTATTGGCACGTTCTGGATATTGGCCATGCAGAGGTTTGTCTTACTGGCGTTGTTTCATGTGTTCAAAGCTTTATCTTCGGCTTTCATTTTCATATTTTTGCCGCAATAGTTGGTTCTTGACTTCTGTTTTGCTTTTCTACAGAATCTACTAACTGTAAATCTTGTTTGTATTTACTGCCTTCTTTTATTATTGAATATTTTTTCTTTCTTTCTTCATGTTGCCTTACTAATGGTACCATCCAGTCCTTTGTTGTTTCTATGTATGTTAAGAAACCAATAGTTGTTGTCTTGTACGACAATGCTAGCTGAATAAGATCTCTTCAACCTCCTTTACGGGGTATATATAGACGGTCTACATCAGCCTTTGGATGATGCATCTTATGCTTAGAAATAAGCTTTCCTGTTTTAGAATCCATTCGCCTGATATCGTTTAGAGTCCAGTTTAAGATGTTGAAATTATATTCGACAACTGGGATTGCAAGGCTATTAATGGCCATAATTCTGTTGTGAGAATTCAGTTCAGTTTTTAATATCATCTGTAGCCTTCTGTAGTACTCTTTACGCACTAATTCTTTTATTTTTTTGGTGGATGTTTTCACTCTCATATACGCCTAGGTATTTTTAAGCTTCTTCTGGTTTCAATTCTTTTATTGTTACAGCAGGGTCTAAACTAATAGAGGAAGTTTCTTGTATTGATCCACGTAAAACTTTAGCTTTAGCAAAATTATTCGAATTGAATTTCATTCCAATGTCTTCGCTGAAGCATTTTACATTTTGCAGAAGACCTTCCTGCTCATTATCGTTCTTAGCATATAACTTTAAGTCATCCATGTAAAATAGATGGCTTATTTTCTTTTGGCCTATTTTATAACCACATTCTGTCTTATTAACTTATTAGTGCTATTAATGATATGCAGAATAGTAAGGGAGACAAAGAATCACCTTGAAATATACCTTTTGATGTTTATTTCATCAGACTTATAGGTTCCATTTATATGATTGAGATAAATGGTTGTTTTCCATATAGACATGCACTGTTTGATGATGACGGCTGATATCTTGTATATATTTAAAGTCTTTAAAATCCAGGAATGTGGCACACTATCGAATGCCTTATGATAATCTATCCAGGCAGTACTAAGATTTGTCTTTGTAGTGTAGCAGTTTTCCAGGATCATTTTGATAATAAGCAATTGGTCTTTACCTCCGTGACAGCCACGTTTGCACACTTTTTGTTCAAGCGGTAACATGTCATCTATTTCTTATAATAAATATGTCAGTTTTGTTAAAACAGATGTTAATAGTTTATATGTTGTCGGAATGCATGTAATTGGTCTGTAGTTTTCGGGTTGTTTGTGTCATTATTCTTGAGTACAAGAAATGTAATTCCTTTGGTCATCCATGCAGGAATTTTAGTGAGATCGTCAACCATTTCTTGAAGTTCTTTGGCTAGTTTTTTTATGTGCTGTATTTAAATAATATAGCCAAAAGTTAGGAATTTTATCTATACCTGGGAATTTCCAATTGTGTGCTTTTCTTTTTGTGCAAATTTAACATACTCTGTGTAATTTCAGCCCATGTCTGTTCTGGCTTAGTTTTGACTCGTTCTATCTCTTGTGCAATCCAATCTACTTCTTTGTTATGTTCTTTAGGGTAAGCCCATATTTTTTCCCAGATATGTGTAACTTCTTCCACTTTTTTTGGGCGGGGACTGTCACTTCACTTCTTTTTTTACCTATTTCCCTGTAACATTTCTTTGCATCGGTTTGAAAAATCTTGTTTTGTCTATAGAATCTTGATTTTTTTTCATAGCTTCTTATTCTTTGAGCCTTCAGTTGTATTGTTTGCTTTATTTCTTCCTTAATTGATATGTCTTCATTTTGATTCCTAATGTTGTATTTTATTTCGACTCTTCGGCTTTTACTAGTTCTTACATTTATTCCTCTAGTCAGTTCATCCAGTACTGATAGTTCACTTCTAAGTTGTTCGATTTCTTTTTCTATTTTTCTTTTCCAAGGTGGATCTTAATGTCTGTGAGACTGCCTTGATTTTAATTTGATGTTCAATTGTTTTGTTGCTGCTATTGCTGATGCATATATTGCTTCATTGAGATTTGTATGAGTGTGTTCTTCATCCAAAGTTAATTTGAGTGCTGCATTGTAGAGCTTAATAGTTCGGAGGTTATGCTTTGTTGGTTGTAATTTTGGGAGCTGTTCTCGTTCCTCCATTGCAATATTTTGTATTTGACTTATATGTTTTTGATTTCTTCCTTGACTTCTTGTACACTGTTTTTCTTCTTCTTCTTCTTCTTCTTCTTCTTATTATTATTATTATTATTGTTATTATTATTATTATTATTATTATTATTATTAATATTTTTAGTCTTAGTCTTATTATAAGGATCAATCAGCTGTAAAAAGCTAAGAATTGGCACCTTTTACAAGACTGAATTTGATATACAAATCTCAATATATTATTGATGCGCATATTTGTTTTTTCATGATTCCTTTTTAGTCAGTTGTACAGAAAACATTACTTTCCTCGAATAAGTTGAAAAGAATGGGGAGTGATAACCTTTTAGTTGATTCTGTTATTCACTTTTATGTGACACTCTCCTCCAGGCTGGCTCTCTGCCCCTGGTCCAGAACCTGTTGTGATTACGATGACCGGAACCTATCGAAACGGCACCAGTTATGACGACGCTCATCACAGCTGCTGGTCATCAAGACGTCTGTTACAACAGTGAACTACCCTGCCCACGCTGTGTTCTTTGATCTCAGGAAAGTCAAGTTGAAAACCCGGCAGTCGATTCTCCATCACCCCGAACAAGACCGGACACTCGTGTACACTTGTGTTGAAAAAAATAAAAATAAACATGGCATAAAAAGAAACAACAAATGAGTAAGTTCAAAGACGCCTGGATGTGTTTCGAAAGAATGTTTTTATATAATAATAATAATAATAACAATAATAATAATAATAATAATAAAAGCAGAATGTACAGTCGCCGAATTTCAAAGTTTACAACGGAGAGAATGATTCGTTTTAGTAATCAGAGCCTTTCAAAATAAAAAAATTATTTTCATAACGGAGCGAAGTTTGCGTTAAGAATAATCAGAGATTTCAATTTTCCAAATCACAGCTCTTTACCGAAGGTTTACAGAAATAGCCGAAGGGGAGCGACGTGGCGGCTGTGGCGTCGGCGGTGGTGGGCTCGGTTGGTCTCTGTCGCTCGGCAGCTCTGAAACTAGTGATTTTTCTCACTGGGGTCCCGATTTTTATACCTGTCCCCAATTCTCTTGGTGGATGCTACGAGACCCGGGGTATCTTTATGCAAATCAGATCTTTGACCAATGAGATTTCTTCCACCTGCACAATTCAAGGTGGAGTTATATCATCTCCTTGGTTCAACCAATGAAATATCAACACCTCATCTGACGTAATTTCTTTTTCGTCCTCTTCTCCTCAACTATCATTTTAGGTTTTCAAATTTTCAAATCCTTTCCCAGCAAATGTGGGAAGAAAGATCTGACCTTAACTTAACTTCATCAAAAATCCTGACAGCCTTGTTTTGACTATTTTTGTCTTCCATTTAAATCGGGCAAAAATTCGTTCTGAATACAATGGGAAAGAATATTTTTTCTCTTTCCCCAATTTCCAGCTAATTTCTCTATTTTTCGGATTTTACAAGTACATAAGTATTAAATATTTTTAAGGAAAGCTTATATCGCGAATTACAATACTGCACAATTAACAATACTACTAATAATAGTTTTCATTCACTCCGTTGTATTAAAACAAAGGTATATTTTTTACGTGGAAATAGGGTTACATTTATTTTATGTTCTAATTTTGTATTGCCAACAGCCGTTGTTGATTTCACTTTTGAATTATATTCAACTTTATTGCTTTAATTGCATTTTGTCCATCAAATAAGATTATCAAGTAAAAATACATCTTTCTGAGAGTTGAGAAATCATTATAATTTTGACTTCTCTCTTGTTCTTTAGACTTTTCCGTTCGAATAGAACTTATTTCGCCTTCTTTGTGTATTTTGGTAACAGTGAACTTTGCTTAAATTCTTAATTCTTGCGCTATTCCTCAAAATATTTGTCTATACGTTTGTGATGAGATAGTATTTACCTTTTTTACACTGTTAGAAATTTTGTCATCATCTTTATTGCCATGTTTACGATGTTTTGACCGTTGTACGTTCCGGCGTTCTTCAGATGCAAGGAATTTTTAACCGAACCCTTTATTTCGATCAACAACTATATTATTCTCATTCCATATGCGATGCCACTTCCGGATGTCATGCATTTACTTTGTTTCAACACTCTAAGTTTTTAAGGGCAATAGTCCAGTGCATATAGGCACTGGTTAGTTCAAGTGATTTGACGCAAAGAGTTGTGAATTGCTGGCTACAGTAGCGCTGAACAAATAACTTCGAGAGTTGAGTTAAAGGGAGATAACTACATAGCATCCCGAAGTGGCATTGCACATGGAGCGAGAATGATATACTCAGTAATCGAAATAAAGGGTTCGGTTCAGAATTCCTAACGCCTGAAGAAGATCGGAGCGTACAACGGCCGAAACCTCATAAACTAGCAATAAAGATGAGTACAACAGTTCGAACAGTGTACATAATGGTCTTTAAAATATCTTGTGACTTAAAAATTGTATCTCTGCTTACATATTGCAATTGTATTTTCTTTATTGACAGTTCAAGTAACTTCGTGTTATTTTCAACGCCGATGAGGTTTAATTTTTTCTATAAATTTTCACCGATTTACAAACGGTATCCCGAAAGTGTCATGAGTTGCATTCAACATACATACTTATCCGAATCACAGAACTGCCGATGGTTTAAAGAATAATTAATTGTTTTGTCATTTGAAAAGTTTCTTTTTTCTCCGTTTGTCTAATTGAATATAAGCATATCTCTGAAATGATTCAATACTTGTAAATCCGAAAGTTAAGACAAGTGTGACGGAGAAAAAGCGTTATGTACACGCGGTTTATTCGAGTTTCAGGATTAGGGGCCCGAGTGTTAATTCCTAGAAAGGACTATTCAACAAAAGAAGGGCTAAAAAATTTGAAAACGCTAAAAATAATGGGTGTAAGACAAAGATGTCTCTTTTCACGAAATCCATCTAACCTATACAGCGAGACAATTCTGAAAGAACCAGAAGTTCTGCCAGGATTCATCGTCGGCGGTCGTAATCTAAACAATATAAGATACGCAGATGATACAGTGCAAATAGCAGACACAGAAGGAAAACTGCAAGGTATCCTACAGAAGGTAGCTAAGGAAAGCGAAAAGAAAAGACTAAATATAAACTATATGAAAACTGAATGAATGGTCATCAGAGAAGAGCCCACAATAACAGCAACAAGTTGAGAATAGTAAACTCAAACAGGCACAGAAATTTAAGTACATTGGAAGTGTTTAAACAGAGGAGGAAAAGTACAACACTGAGATCCGAAGGCGTATTAGCATGGCCAAGGATTCTCTCCAAAAGCTAAGTAGAATACTGAGAGAAACATTTAATTGGAAACAAAGAAAAAGTATTGGATTATTTTGCGATGTTTGTTCTTCAATATGCAGCAAATCCTGCACAATCTCATCAAAGATGAAAGAAAACCTTGAAGCAGCCAAAATGTGGTTATGCTGAAGAATGCTGATGATACCATAGATTGAATATGTGTGCAACGATGAGGTTTTGCAGCGGATGAAAACAAAAAGAAAACTTAAACTTAACATCAGGAGGAGACAGCTGAAGTTTCTGGGACAAGGAATTAACAAGAAGGGCTGGGAGAATCCGATACTTTCAACACAGATAGAAGGAAAAAGAGACAGCGGAAACCTACGTATGACATACTTGATAGACTTGAACAAATAGATGGAAGAGCATGGTTTGAGAGAGGTAACAAGAGAAAAGTTGTTGATAGAGAGAACGCCATGATGTGCCTTGTCCTTTCAGGACGTAGGCAATAGAAGAAAAGGATTTCAAACCAGTAGTTAAGATTTCAAAGCTAATACTGAGGGCTAAAAGTAAAATATCAGTGTTGGAATTTATCCCCCAGGGCGATTATTCTTCCGCCAACGTATAGTTAAACATCACGAGCAGAATATTTTCCAGAAAAGACAATGGTAGTGTGCATTTACAGAAAACAAGAGATGCATATTTACACAAAATACCCGTTGGTAAAAGAAAAATCTTTGTCTTTCTGTAACAGAGTTCATATTAAATAGAGGAGAAGAAATTCTGGGTAAGGTTTTGTAACAGGAAGAAAAACACACCTAAAAATCAGTTAGGCAGTTTGTTAGAAATAAATCGTATTTCTGAAATAATAGGATATATTGGATCGGGTCAGCTGACGGTCACAAATCCCGCAAAACGAGGGAAAAAAGAAGAATGAAGCGATTTGACGAAAAGAAACAAAGGAGAAATCAATATTTCCTGGTAAGGATAGATTTCTCACTCCAAATATATACAGTGAGAATTTTCGCCTCGGAGGGACGTAGGTTTGCAAATGCTAGATGCTGAGAATTTCTTTCAGTTAATTCAACCACACTGTCATTGTAGGTGATAAATATTGCTTTAGCGGGATCAAGAAAGGTATAAAATATACACGATATTCCTTGTGCAATTTAATAGTACAATATCCCCCTTTGTCTTGGTGAAAAGTCAGTAGATTTGATTTTCAGTAATGGATAGGAACATGCTACATTGGTGGATTGGAGGGATGGTAAGGGTCATTCATGTGATTGAAACGGAAAGGAAACAATGAATTAATTTCCGAAGAACTGTTCATTAATGATACCTAAACACTTCTTCAACATTTGTTTTCCGACATCCTCTTAAAGTTATCTATTATAATATTTTCTATCTGAATTTCTTGTATTAGAAGTGATCATTATTTATAGTATTTTTTTTAATCATTTCACCCCAAGCAAGGCATTCCACTGCCACTATTGTACTTGGGGCTACATAGGGGAGGTAAATACGAAGAGTGGTTAGATATAGGAAATGTCAGAAGGGGGTGATAGATAGTTGGCTGGGTGGGAAAAGTGTTTGAAAGAATGGAAGTTAGTTTGTTAGGATGTGTCTATTGACCTTACATTTAAGCTCCTGGAGATTGTAGCCGTCGGGGAAGCAGTCATGTGGAAGAGAATTCCACAGTCGAAGCTTTGTTGTTATTAATCTACGATAAAGATATATAAGAATAATAGTCCGCATATATATATATATATATATATATATATATATATATATAATATTACAAAATATTCGGTGTTTTTCAGAAATTGTATTCCATCTAGTTGGCATGGAAACCATATATATATATATATATATATATATATATATATATATATATATATCCATCCGCATACAGATCTGTTACGCTGTATCACAGCTCATCAGTACGGTTAGATTTCCGATTGCTTTTTACCCAGTATTGAAACGCGACCGAATTGGCATAAATCGGCGATTCTACCTCTGAGCTATAGGCGCTTGGTAGAAGGAGGCAGACTTTTTAACGTGTACATTAATATTATACACACGCCCAATAACTGAGAGTGTTCTAATTCATTGCTGAATGAACGATGCGTAGATGCTAGAAAGTCTGATACCTTTTATTTTTGCCTTGTTTAAATTTCAATAGTTAATCAGTATATTAATCGGTGTGAACGTAAAAACGTTTCTAAATCAATATACGAAAAACACCAAATATAATGTCTACTACACATACACAGAAACGCACACAGTTACAAATATACATTCCCATCTGAAGCCTAAATAGAATGACTAGAATTATACATAAAGCAACGTTTACTGTTTTGCACGAAGGTTTGGAATTCGTTGATTTCTTGGAAATTCACAGGGAGGTGTTGTCTCTCCTTCAATTCGGAACACCATAAATTACACTAACCTTTAACAAGTCGAGTTCATGATATCAAACTGCAGAAAACTATAAATACGAGAATTTCTTTCATCTTTTTCTCCATAAACAATTCTTTGATACTGTTTTTCTCTATCTGAAATATGTTAGACTATTAAACGTTTCCTGTATGTCACACACACACACACACACACACACACACACACACACACACACACACACACACACACACATAAAAAAAGAGAAATATATATAAAATTTTACTAATTAAAAAATGAACTTTGATATTTTCATTAGTGATCCATTTCTGGAAAAAATTTTTTAGCGATTATAAAATGGTTCACCGCACTGCAGAATTTGGGAAATCAGAAAGAATTATCTTCGTAATTTTTTCATTTCTTGTTTTTTTTTTGCTTTAGACCCTGAAATGATCAAAATCAAGAGTTGCTTCCAGACTGACATTCTTGCTTCTTTCATCTCTGACATCTCTAGTTGAAAAGTCACTAGAAAAATTGCAAAACCTTGAAAATTTCTTGAATTTCACTTCCCCTATTTTCTGTCAGCATTAATTCCTCATATTTTCCTCTCATTTTTCCTAATCGTCTTTCTGTATTTCTTCATTAGTTATTATTTTATTTTTAATTATCAGCCCTTCTCCACAAATGCATTATCTCCCTTGTTATGCTCCCATTTGTTTGTTCATCTTTGGTTTCTCTTTATTGCTTTTCTCTCTTTCCTTTTTATTCACGCAATTATTGTGCTGCCTGCCCGTTAATATTTTATTTAGTATAAATTTTTAAAGTTTTATTCGCTTTTCTTAGTCTTTATCCAACTTTCGTCTTCATTATTTCCATTCCTATTTTCACTGCAATTGTAATTTACTCCAACTCTTTGCACTTCTTTTCTCTTTCTATCTTTCGTGTTCTTTTTTCGCCATTATTTCTCTTTCTCTCGCGCGCTACTAACATTTCCCGCCACTACCGTAACACTAGCAAACAAACGTTTTGTTGAGACCTGCTCGAAACAATCTTCCTTTCGCAAGATGACAGCTGGCTCTAATTATGTCGAGCAGATGTTTTAGACATTATCCTCTTTTCTTTCCACTCACGTTTACTGTAACTGCAACAATGCGTTCTCCATGAGTTAACTGACGGGAGAGAGAAAGTATGCGCGCATACATTTGTAGCACTGACAATAATAAAAACAGAGTTTCCGTGTGTCGGAGTGCGCCTGCTGAAACACATTGAAATGATTGTATACAACATTACAAAAGATGAAATTAGTTTAAAAAATAAGCCGTCAAAAATATGGATTCTAAACATTTAATTAAGAGAGAAAAATGATAAACAAAATTGAAATATAAGAAAACAATGTTGTTCGTTTGTTAGATGATTTATATTTGATGCCGGCTTTGACAATCATTTGGGCAAATATATTTTTGTTGCTTTTATTTTATCTTTCTCTTTCTACGGCATTCATTAATTTCCACCATGTTTGATTGCTTTAAAACTACATTTTTTCAATTTTCATTTTACCCGGGTTACTTCTTTTATAAAAATATTATATTTATGATTAGATGACGCATTTTGTTTTCTTTTTTATGTTGCTTTTAAGACATGTGGACTTGTTGGTTTCGTGCCTCATTATAATTTAGTGTATTTATGTGAGTGAGTGAGTGAGTGTGTGTGTGTGTGTGTGTGTGTGTGTGTGTGTGTGTGTGTGTGTGTGTGTGTTTCACTTGCGCGTGTGCTCGTGTGTCTGAACACATTCAGATCAACTTTAACTTATCCATTAGATTGTCGAGGACGAAGATACTTTGATTTATTAAAGATATTTTACATAAGAGAGAGAAACGCTTCTTTCGTGAAAATTTGCTTCCATACTTTTCAAGAACTACTTAAAGAATACTTATCCTATTAACAAAATCTTTAGTTAAAAAAAAGAATTCATAAAATCTTTGTAATTGTTTTTAGGTTTCTTTAAAAAATTAAAAATTTTTCTTTTGTCATTTTTAATTGAACTTTAAAAAGAATGTCCATCGCTAAAAAATGAAAAAGCAAAAAACAAAAATAACTGTATCGTATTCTGCAGTTTAAGCAAAAAAGGTTTATTTATGAAATGTATCAATGTGTATAATACTTAATCGGATTGTGCTTGTGTGTTTGTGTGAATATATGTGTTTGTGTTTCTCATTTATAGCGCAAGGGAGTTAGTTATAGAAGAAATGGAGCTCTAATAAATAAGTATCCCATACTTTGGTAAGAGGCGAAATAATAAGGCCGTTCTTTCTGGCACTTCTTGGCGTAGCAACGACCACTTGTTATATAATCCTTCTAAGTATATATAAAGTCCAGAAATACATTTTTGGTGCTTAAAAGAACCCTTCAGTGATATCCTGCCTTCATTGCCGATTTCGTATTTTTAAACATCATATCGGCTCCAGCAGTAACCCCAACATTCGGTTCATAAGTACCAAGCCGGCTCTTTACTTTTGTGCTACTTATCTAGATTAAAAATTTCTTTTCGGCAGAATTCGTACTTTTTATTGTTAACTCTAGCTAATAGGAAGTGTTCATTTTCCCGCCCTTGCTAATTTAATAAGAAAAATCTGAGTTGCACCCGTTTCTTGGATCTTTATTCGCGACTATTCTTTCTGGTATGTTCGTCCATTTTTCCTTTTTCACTAAATTTACTCCTATACTTTGAATTGTTAATAGTAAATATACTCTCTTACCTCTATTTATTAACACAGATATTTAAACAAAATTTTACTATTAACTGGTCTATAATTTGCTACACTCTTCCTTAAAATTTATCGAACCTACCTGTATTCCTCAATGATTAGCTAATTCCATTTATGCACGCACACACACACACACACACACACACACACACACACACACATACATATATATATATATATATATATATGCTTGAATCAAAATATTGGAGTATAAACCGAAGAAAATAGACTACAACCATTCAGCGAGATTACGTTCGAACAAAATATTGATCATCTTTTTCACATAAATAACAAAATAAACTGGACCCTAGGTGAATAAAAATGAATTGCTTTTTCAGAAGTGACAAAATCGATAGACGTCGATACGTATATATAAAATATACAATTATATTTTATTTGCTTCTTCTTCGGTGACGTAGCGTGAAACAGGGTTGGTCTGATCTTAATAATAATAAAATTAGGCACACGCGCATACGAGCAGCCAACCAGCCAGACTGGCTGCTGTCTTTTCTCTTCAACTGCTGCCTGCAAAGTGCTTGATTTAACTCTAAACTTTGGTCCTACTTGTAATTATTATGCATCTGGTTGCGGTAAAATAAGTTTATGTTTTAAGGTTGAAATTTTTATTACTAGTGTCATTATAAGAATAGTTTTATTTGTTTATCAACGACGTAGTTGAGAATATTATTGCTAACTAATGTTTTTTTATGAGTTAAACTTCGCTCAGAAATATTCTTCGGAAAGAAGAATTTTGGTATTCTCTATTTAAGACGTTTGTTATCTTTGTTTTATATGTTTCCGGGCAATGGCTATCATTGTTTTGAAGACGGAATTCGTACTGGTGTTTTTTATACCGGTAACTGCTAAATTCCTTGGATTTTGTTCTATAGCAACATTAAGGAATGGAATTTTGTTATTAACCATGAGTTCATATATACATTGTAACGTTGAGATTTTTTTCCAAAGTTGATTTTAGACTTGAAAGTTTGTCTTAATTTTATCAAATCAAAATTGTTGTCAATGTACCTTGTGAAGATTTCTGATTTTTCAGTTGTTTTAAACACATCTTTTTCGATATAAGACATGTAAAAATGAGAAAAACCAAAGCCTAATTTTACTATAATGACGCCATTAGTTTGAATTTAAGTGTTGCTTTAATTATACAGACAAGTAGTAGTTTCCGAGGAGTTTCTGGTCAAACTTTTGGAGGGATTGAAGGATATTTTAGAAGCAATCATTAATTACATTCATTGTTAATTCCACTGATACGTTGGTAAAAGATCTTCAAAACCGACCGAAGCTAGTGTACTACCTGTGGGATTTGTTGTTTGTGAGATATAGAAAACAATTTTTGTTGATGTGCTGCTGTAATTTTGTTATGTGTATAGAGAAATTATATATATATCATTCTATGTTTATGGGACGACTCGGAGTTTTCATTAGTCATTTGTTCTGTAGAAAAGTTCAATTCCTGGTGTTCTTAGAGATTGGTAAAGTACATGATATACGATGCTAATTGCGTCTTATTTGCGATCTAAATTGAAACAGCCCAAAATTTCTGTTATTGAATCTAAATGCACAATAATATTATCGTGGAAGAGCCGGGTATTTTGAACGAGCTTTGATTGATATAAATTTGTTTTCCATTGCTAACTTTGAGACTCAGTCATAAAATCTGTTGAAGTCAATAAATTTTTTAGACAGAAGTTACATTTATTCACGACATTTTCTTGTAATAGTCGCATTGTTAAGATAATGTTGACGAATTTAAAACAAGGTTGTTTCTTGAGTGATATCTCAGGTAATGGCTTGAAACTGTTTTTTAAATGACAAAAAGCCTCAGATATAAGTTTAAAATTTATATAAAATGCCAAAACCGTACAAAATTTAGAAAAAAAACCATTAAAAGAAAGTTATACGACATTACAAAATATGAGATACATTATACTACTAACAAAATCCATGATTTATAAATCTATATAAGTACGGCGCTTAGCTTCATAAAATCGAGTCTAATGAGTTTTCTTCTAAAGAGGAAAGTTAATCGGAACATTTACCATGATATTATTTATAGAAAAGTCATGGGGAAGCTACGTTACGACGGTGGGAATGGGACTGAAGTCGAGTTACCAGCCCAAGGCAAGTAATATGGCAGATGGTTCTTTGGATTTTATCAAGAATCTCTAAATATATCGCAGGAGCACCAGACGAGATATGGCAGAAATAGTCAAAGCGTGGATGAACAGTATGTCTATAAATATTTAAGAGAGATTGTGTCGAAGAAAATTGTCTAGCACGATAAAATGAAGAAACTTTCTGAGCTGCAGACTTAGCAAATGATTCAATTCATTCTTTCCACTTCATGTCAAAACAGTTAAAACATCAGTTAAATGTTTAGATCAGAAGCAGGAATTTTCCAAATATACTATAAAACTCTATAAAATCTGGAGATTCCAAAAAGATAGTTTGTCAGCATAAAAGACGCTTAGGTCACTGGTGCCCCCTCCACAAGAATTTACTCGGGCAACCAGACTGTCATCAAGGTCGCACTCTTTTCCAGTTACATTAACCAAATGCGGGCGACAATTCTATTCCATCAGCTTCTTTTCAAGTGCTTCACAAGAATTTAAATGCAAAGTCAATTCCCAGCTCTTATCCACTCAACTCCAGCCCTTTCCACATCACCCCGTGTATATTGTTCTATTTTTCTCTGTAACTTCGTAACTGTCTTCACTCCTATGTTCACATTATTCTCTTGCCCTTTCTCCTTCACCCCCTGTTGCTGGTTCATCTTTGTCTTCACTCTATTCCTGTCTAAAACTTTAACTCTTTTATGTAGCCCCCTGCACATCAGTGGCGGTACCGCATTGTTTGTGTGAAATGATTAACAAAAAAACAACAACAACAAAAAACAAAAACAGCTAATGCTAATACATTATACTCATACATTCGTTATATACATTGTTTGGGCTTTTGTCTTCAGCTTTATTTCCATGTTTACGACGTTTCGGCACATAACCTAGGGGTATAAACTTTTGTTAGTTCCAGTGACTTGAGCCAAAGAGTTGTGAATTAAATACCAGGCTACAGCAGTGGTGAACTAATACAAGGCTATAGCAGTAATGAACAAGTAACTAAGTTAAAGAATGATAAATACATGGCTGTCGGAAGTGGAATCACGCATGAAATGAGAATGATATAGTCCAGTGATTCAAAAAAAGGGTTCGGTTCGAAAACTCTGAAGAAGGCCTGAACGTACAACGGCCAAATCGTCGTAAACATGGCAATAAAGATGAGGACAACAGGACGACCAATGTAAATAATGCAAGTACTATCTCATTTCAGATATTAAAGACGAATAAAAGGTTCAGTTTAATATTTATAGCATCTGAAGAAGGCCGAATCGTACAACGGCCGAAACCAAAAAATATGGCAATAAAGTTAAGGACAACAGTCTGAACAATGTAAATAATTTAAATACTACCTCATCGCAGAATTATAGACAAACGAAATGTTCAGTTCAGTATTCCTAGCATCTAAAGAAGGATTGAGCCTACAACGGCCGAAACGTCGTAAACATGGCAATAAAGATGAGGACAACAGTCCGGACAATGTAAATAATGTAAATATTACATCATCTCAGAGTTATAGACAAATATTGTATCATTTGAAATCAACATTTTTAGCTGGAAAGTCAATCTCATTTGTTTAGACCAAAATGCACTGAAAATGTAGAACACTTCTTATACAAATTGGACAATTGAATTTCACTTATGAAAACTACTGAACAACATGGTTTACTTAAATCTAACGGACACCAGAACGAGGAATGTGATGTTCATGCTCAGAATACTGTCTGAAATAGCAATACAAATGCTGAAGTACCTTCATTTGTGCTTTATAGACTACGCAAAAGAATTTGACAAAGTACACTACAAAACTGGTTCGAGATGCTCGGCAACCTTGATATTTTCGAAAACAAAACATTAGGAAAATCAAGAAACTATATTGGCAGCAAAGCGCTAGGAAATGAACTCATTAGATATACAAAAATAGAAAGTGGAATAAGACAAGGATGTGTTTTCTCACTGGATCTATTCAACCTATAAAGCCAAACCTAAGAGAAATGAAATACTTACCAGGATTGATTATTAGCGGCCATAATTTCCACAATGTAAGATACACGCATGACACGGTGCTGATAGCAGACATGGAAAAGAAAATGCAGGACCTCCTACAGAAAGTAGCAAGTGAAAGCGAGAAGAAAGGTCTAAGCATAAACTTCAAGAAAACGGGATGTGTGATTATCAGCAGAAAGAAGAACCCAAAATGCGAACTACAGATCGGAGAATCTAAAATAAAACAAGTGAAGAAATTTAAATACCCGGTCAACGTTCTGACAGAGGATGGAAAGTGCGACATTGAGATCCGAAGACGCATTGGCATGACCAAGGACGCATTTCAAAGCTAACCAGAGAGATAGGAAAATCTTATTGAAAAAAAGGAAAAGTGTGCTGGAATGCTATGTAATAACTGTCCGTCTGTATAGCAGTAAATGTTGGGCCATCGTCTCAAAAATGTAGGAGAGGTATGAGGCAGCGGAAATGTAGTTCTACAGAAGGATGCTGAGTATATCATGGCTGAGCACATGAGTAACGATAATGTCTTGGAGAGAATACAAACGAGAATAAAACACATATTAAATCAGAAAGACAGCTTAGGTTCATGGGACACGTAATAAGGAAAGAGAGCCTAGAGAATCTAATACTCACAGGACGAATAGAAGAAAAGAAAGACCAGGAAAAGCAGCGCAAAGACATATTTGATAGGCCTGAGCAGATGGATAGTTAAGCGTGGTTTGTGAGAGATAACAAGAGGGAAATATATTCTAAGTGACAAGAGACATGGCCAGGTGGAAGTCCGTGATCGCCTACGTCCTGACGTGACACAACACATGAAGAAGATATAATTAAGACGCGCTCACATTTAGTTTATTCCGGATGTAAATGAGTATTTAAATATGTTTTGTTAAATAAAACACAAAATCGCGTATTTTATATTTTCAAATGTTTTTATAGTTGACGAATTAATTTCAGTTTTTTGCATTGAAATTTGAAGGAAATATCCAGTTCATGTCTATTTATTAATTATCATAAGCTTTGCTTTGTCTTCAGCCATTACCACGAATTAAACTTTTTTGATGTGTTTGTACTTCTATTTCATATATGTGCTAGTTAATTTTTCATTTTTGAATATTTTCTATGAAAAGTGAATAAGTTGTTCTTTCTTAATTTAAATAGATATAATGGCACCAAGAATGTAACATTGTGTGGGATCTGAAAATGTAAGTACGTTTTGGTTTTTGTGTTCTTAACTTATGAGATTATGTTATTAGTTGATAGCTGTTTTGCATAAAAATATATTGAAATATACGTAATGTTTTAGACTTTTTATATCCTAATTGTCATTATATAATTAAAAAGGCACAATCTACAAGCATTCTTTGCCTTTCTGTATCATTGTCGTCTTGTTCAGACATATGACCAAGTTCCTTATGAGAAAAGGTTGTAGTATATTCTATAAAATATGTTTTTATAAAGATCAACGATTAATTGGAGTAGATAGACTACACTATCGCCCGGTTCACACTCCACTCACGTCTATTGAACAGGTGAAGAGGCTCATCCCTTGTACCTTGTTTAGGATGTGGTTTCCGGCTTTCTCTTTTCCAATCTTTTCACTCTTTTTTTTTCAATTGGAGTAGATAGACTGCACTATCGCCCGGTTCACACTCCATCCACATCTATTGAACAGGTGAAGAGGCTCATCCCCTTTTCCTTGTTTAGGATGTGGTTTTAGACTTTCTCTTTTCCAATCTTTTCACTCCTACGTAGGCCCCTGCGCTTCAGTGGCGTTACCACCTTGCTCGGGGTGATATGATTAAAAAATAAATAAATAAATAAATAAATAAAAATTTCTAATAAGCCACGTAAAAATATTTTTTTCCAATTAGGAAGGCAAGTGTTAGAGGTGAATGTTTTTAAATAGGGGAAAAGAGCATATTGCAGTCGATGAAGGAGTAGAAAATGATTATTTTTGTTAACTCGTATGGAGGTAAACACAGAATTTCATTTAAACATTCCTTGTAGATTTTGAGATCATTTAATTATTTTACTGAAATTAAATTATCGTCAAAGTTTTTAAAATAGATGACTAATTTAATGATTTCAATAAATGTTTCATTTTCTAGTTGAGCCGCAAAGAATGTAAACAAGGGCGGTCAACAAAACGCTATAGCAATTATGTGTTCATATATTTCCAAAGTAGCCACAAAACGCTACTAATCTAGGTATAATAATAAATGCCGTTGTATTTAAATATTATGTATTTAATTTTATGAGAAAAGGAATAGATTTAAATACCATTTGTAATGTCTATAGTTGCGTCAACTATGATATTTTTAAATGGATCTCTTAAATATAATGAATCATGTATATATATATATATATATATATATATATATATATATATATATATTCTCTAGAGAAGAAAATTTTAAAAACAATTTTCACTTCTGTGATATATATGCGTTACTCTTCAAATGAATTGAGTTCTTTCGGAGACTGGCGTGTGTATACACTGCTTATATACAACCTTCCCTTCTCTGATTCCGTCCACCTATGGCTCAGGGGGTAGCAACTCCGACTGATACCAAATCTGTCGAATTTCGATCCCGGCCAGAAGCAAGTGAATGTGTTTAGCCACACTGACGAGCTGTGATACAACGAAACAGGCTTATATGTGGATGACTTATATATATATATATATATAAATATATATATATAGTAATTTGCAGACAGTCCTGTTTCGCGGTATCACAAATCATTAGTACAATTCTACCACTAAGCTATCGTCATAGTGGAGGAAAGGAGTTTTTAGCGTGTTATATACAAAATATAGACACGCGCCAAGAATGATGCGTAAATAGCGGTGAGTAGCTACTGTTTTTAAAATCTACCATTTCTTCAGAGTACCTAATCGACGAGCAAGAGTGTAACAGGTGAAATGCTGTAAAAACTTGTACTCATTTAGGTTATCTTCGTTGTAGCGTGCAAGTATAGTTTTGAGTGAGCTGCTTTGTAAGAGAATCTTTTTGTGTTATTTTTAATTTAATTAATTGCGGTTTCTCTTATTTATGTTTGGTGGTAATTTTTACAGTTGATAAAGTAAGTACCTCCTTCATGTTTACGCTTATTATTGTTTTCGTATAAATTAAGACTGCCATTGTTTGAAAGCGGTTGTGCGTTGTAGTGTAGGGGTAACGGCTCGGAACGAAAAATTCCGAGAACCGACTTCGAATTCCAGTTAAATTCTTTATGCGCAAATACACCTACATAAAATGTAATAAACAGTTTAAGAAACCAAAACAGCAAATATGTTTCTCTGCCGGCATCACGAATCAGAAAGTGACAAATTTAGGACGGTTACTTAAGTTTCACTTTACTGCAATCTTCACCCAAACAGAACATCTTATAAATTTTAGTCACTTGATGATCACAGTAGCATGAAGCTTTAATAACGGTCTTATTTTGAATATATATATATATATATATATATAAAATGAGACCGCTATTAAGTGTTCCTTAAATATAGGTAGGTATGTATGGAATAAAATTCCGTATCCAAAGAAACACTTTTCTTAAAAAGGGTTCAATATAAAGTAGAGCGAATAATATTTATGTAGAATTTATAACAAAAATATGTTATAATATCACTAAAATGTAGCTATTTAAAAACTCAACTTGAAACAAACCTCATCACTTGATAAGACACAAGTCCTGTCGAAGCAAAATAGCTACATTTGTAGTGATATTATAACATATTTAGGTTATAAATTGTCTCTGTCTCTGTCTATTTTCTCTCTCTTTCTTTCTCTCTCTCTCTCTATATATATATATATATTGAACATTGTGGACAATGAAGTCGACACCTAGAGGCCTGTTTCATGTTTGTTGCAGGCCGGTCGATTGCGTTTAGCATGAAACAGACTATCGGCTCTGGGTGTTGAATTCGTTGTACACTTTCATATTGACATACGCTCTATTCCTGATATCGACAACTTTAGTCTATAAATATAGCATGCGTTAAAACTATATTTTATCATATATATATATATATATATATATATATATATATATGTGTGTGTGTGTGTGTGTGTGTGTCTGTGTGTGTGTGAGTGTTTGTGTGTGTGTGTGTGTGTGTTTGCGTGTGTGTATGTTTGTATTTATATGTCTGTATGAGGTATATATATATATACACACACATATATATATATATATATTATGTGTTGTGTGTGTATCAATTGTAAGATTGTAATTGTGCATAGCTTTTATATGATGAGTGTGCATATAAATATTTTATATATTCAGAAAGATTCACCTATATTTTCCTAACTCTAACCCTTGTTTAGACATCTAATGAACTTTATCTAAACTTACCTATGCTTGAGAAAGCGATTCTCTTTTAGGACACCTATTAGGGACTAATCCCATGCACGATCAAGAGTTAATTCTAAGAGGAACGTTAGTAAGAAATTAAGTTATTACAAATTTAGTCAATTCTTCCTTTTGAATGTGCATTTTTAATGAATTGTGGCGTGTTGTGTTGCATGTGCGACATGGATGAAAATGAGAGAGAAATGGATTTTCTTCTACTTTATTCATTTAATTGATCCGCTCCTAATGTCGGCCAGAAAATCGTTAATGATATAAAACTCTGTTCTTATCCCTAGTCTAATCGATCATTGTTATTTCAAGATAAAATTTATTTTAGATTATGAATTAATGAAGGGCAGATATTGGTCTTTTAATGACGGAGTTCTTTTGTTTGAAAAAAAGTTCCAGATTAGGGGGAGATTCGCTGATAGACAATTGATCTATCGAGCCTTCTTCAAAGATTTGAAAGAAAAAAAATTCGAGAAAGAAAAAATAAATTGGTACTCTTCTTATATTTATTCAATTATATTTCTTTTTTCTCTTTGTTCCATGTTTTTATTCTACGGAAACACATATAGAGATACACACGCCCCCGCACAATTTATATATATATATATATATATATATATATATATATATATATATATGATGGGTTTTAGTGAACTGAACATTTTTAAGATAAAACTTCAAGTGCAATTTATCAAGTTTTGATTATTCGCCACACTGTCTGTAGTTTCTTTTTAAAGAAAGCTTTTTATAGCAAACAAAATTCAAGAAAAACCTCTAAAGACAATGTTTTTGAAGAGTTGTTTGAGTGACTTCTTTTGTGAAGTCTTTATTGGTGATGGCCATTATTAAACCTGCTTAGATTATCTATTCAATCTTTTTCATATTGAAATAGCCTATGATGAACTTTAGTGAAAAGTATAACTAAAACGTGTATTATATAAATAGAGACTGATTGGCTACTGCTGAAAACATCTCTCTTTTGAAAGGATAACATGTGAGAAGGAATATACGTAAAGATGGACTGCTATCGTAGATAGAAATATTGTTGAAATACTTGTAGAAACGAAAGAATAATAGTGTGTAATATATTAAATGTTGCTTGAATGAAAGAGAGAGTAAGAAATAGATTCGCGAGGAGCGTCCTTAAGTGTGATGGAAGGTGGATACCAAGAGAATGACTGACAAAGATAAAAATAATAGAAAGGTATAGAGAAAAGGTTTATGTAAAAGTTTGATTAAGAAAGAAAGAAAAAATATAGGAAGAGAGAAATAGCAAATGTATAATAGAAACAAGAGTGAGGATGACTGAAAAAAAAACAGAAGGAGAGAGAGAGAGAGAGAGAAGGAAAGGGAGAGAGAATAATGAATAAATAATATGCGTAAAAAAAAGGAACGAAAATGAGATTAAAGAAAGGCAATTGTCAGGGAGTACATGATGTAAGAAGCAAAATGAGTGGGTAAGATAAGAAAGTTAAAAGTGGAGAGATGCAGAAAAATAAAAATAAAGAAACAATGAAGAAAGAGATGCCTAGTGATACATAAACATAGACCTAATGGGGGAACAGCTATAATAAAAAGAAAACGAGTTATCCTTCTCTTATACTGGCTACCAACCATGGCCAGAGTATACATTTTTTCTTGCTATTTAACACATAGCTATGAGGAGTAGAAATAGAGATATATTTTACGCAAGACAATATTGCGAGGTCATCGAACAGAGAGAAGAAAAATATATAAAACTCATACACAGGCTTGCAGTAATTACTGACAATTTAATCTTTTCTAATTTTCCATATGAAGCATGAAAATTAAATGCCAAAAATTGTTAATTCGAATACAAGTTCGGAACAGTATTTAAATCCTCAAATGTTTATTTTAAGTTATAATATTCGTTTATTAAATTGCAGTTCACTGAACGACAGATAATTTATATTGGATAACTTAATCAGGTGAAAATAGTATTTTTTCTGTGAGCTGCGACATATATGAAACTGAGTTCAGTTTTATGCTGACAAATTAAAAATATCTTAAAAATCAAATTTAATCTATTGAAGTGACTATGATAAAGGCATAAAAACAAAATTCAGTTAGTTAGTTAAGTGCCATACGTGATACACGCTTGGACGATCATGTCTTGAAAGAGACATGGCTGACTGGGCAGAAGATTATCCCGCAGTAGGTTGCCGTTGCTTTCTGCGGTAGACTGGTTGCCGACCAAGGCTATACGAACCCAATCTGCGCTGTTATTTAACCATATAACTGGAAGGAATAGACGGATTAATACCTTTCCCAAGAGTATTTGCGCGTAAATGAACACAATGGATTCAACTGGAATTCGAACTCGGCTCCCCGGTTTCTCGCTCCGAGTCGATATCCACTGTACCACAACGCACATCCAGAAATAATATTAAATTACATTTGCTATAATTGTTTCCCTGTTGAATAAACTCGGTCATTTCGAAACCTGCTTACTTTCTATATATCTTTTGCTGTTTTCTGCGTCTATTTAAAGGTAATCATGACAGAGAGTTAATTTTTTCCTATTTATTTAATAATTCTGTGATATTTATGGTGGAGTAATTGGATGCTAAACATAACATAGAATTATTAGTGTATTGAGTTCAGTTTTCAATGCAGAACACATACGTCTATAATTCTAAGCTGTGTAATTTATCGTCCGCGTCGGAAATGGGATAGTTAGATATTTCCAGCTTTCTTTACGGCAAGCCATTTGAAACACAGACTAAGGACCGTACCATCTGGCGACGTTCCATCACCATCAAAACTACAAAATTCGAAGCCCAGCTCTATAGAAAAAGGAAGAAGTGAAACGACGCATGAGAAAAGCTTAACAATATCGACCTCATTCCCCACCAATGTTATTATGCAGTTCTTTCTCTTTCCCAATCTTTTTACTCTTTTCTTTTTTTTTTCAATTGGAGTAGGTAGACTAAACTATCGCCCGGTTCACACTCCACCTACGTCTATTGAACAGGTGAAGAGGCTCATCCCTTGTCCCCTGTTTAGGATGTGGTTTCCGGCTTTCTCTTTTACAATCTTATCACTTTTACATAGCCCTCTGCGCATCAGCGGCGTTACCACCTTGCTCGGGGTGATATGATAAAAAAAAAAATTCCATCGACTCCTCCATGCAAGAATTAGTCTACTTAAATATCGACATTGTGATCATAAAAGAAGCGATCAAAAAAGAAGAAATTAAATTCTTGGATACGAGATACAGTCGAATTCACGGCCATAAAGATCGGTGTTCGAAACCAACCATTCGCTTATTTGGTTGAACGCAATTCAATTACTTGACCAAATCGGTCGTTGTTTATTTTTAATGTAATTATGGAAACGAAAAGGAAATTAATAGTGAGCATCAGGAAGAGACAGCTGAAATTCCTGGGATATGCAATGAGGAAGGAGGGCTTGGAGAACCTGATAGTAACAGGCCAGGTAGAGCGAAAATGAGACAGGGGAAAACAACGGATAACATATTTGAATGACCTTATCAGGTAGATGATAGAACGAGGGTTGCATGGTGTAACAGGAGAAGGCGTGCTAAGAGCCACCAGTGAGAGGGAGCCATGGTCGCCTACGTTCTGACAGTACAGGGCACATAGAAGAAGAATTATTTTTAGATAGAGGTGTATCTGTGACGGAACAAAATGAATAAAAATAAGACATGAGGAAAAAACTATTCTTCGCCGACGTGTTTTGTTCTCTGAGGGTCTTTATCAAGGCAATGTAATATTTATTTTAGTTGCACAAGTTTATATACAAATACGAGAATGTCATTTATTTATACTACTCAAATATGCTGAAAAATCAAAAGAAAACAGCTAACTCCCTTATTTCATATTTTTTAAGATGTACAGCACATTCAACTATCTCATACCATAACAATCTAATCACAATTTACACACTTATTATTAAAAAAAACATTGAACATTACTCGCTTAGTTGTTGCTAGGTTTTGAATTATGGCACTTCGTGTCATCCTCATACTATTGATGACACTTCTGCCACCTTATGAATATTCATGGATGTTCTCAAGTTCAAAAGCCTTGATAAGCCAATGATATCATTGCAACTGTATATAATAATGAACAATAAATTAAATCCTACATTGCCCTGATAATCTCTCTCTGAGGACAAAACTCGTCTGCTAAGAAAAGTTTTTCTCTTGTCTCGATTTATTCATCTCTTTCTCTATCTCTTTCTCTCTCTCTCTCTCTCTCTCTCTCTCTCTCTATATATATATATATATATATATATATATATATATATATATTTATATATATATATAGTCATTCGCAGACAGGTCTGTTTCGCTGTATCACAGCTCATCAGTACGGTTAGACAGCCGATTGCACTTTTACCCAGGATTAAAACCCGACCGAATTGGCATCAGTCGGCGATTCTACCTCCGCGTTACGGGCGCTCGGTAGCAGGGTGTATATATATATATATATATATATATATATATATATATATATATATATATATACCCTGATTTTATTCATTATTATGTACAGATTTCACCACCGATAGGGAAAATGTCTACTACCAATATCAGATCCTTTCTGTATTGCAGGCTGTATTGTATGTTTCTACAAAAAAATATTATCTTGCATATTTGCGTTCTATGTTGGGGACCTAATTTGTTTCTACAGCAAAACTATTTCACCCACCACAATTTAGACCCTGTCAAACAATGAGTAAAAGAAGTCAATACCCAACTAGTGTTTGAGAAGAGAGTGGACTTCTTGCATATCAGCCACTGTATCCTTTTTTTCAAAACAATGGGCAAAAATAGAAAAGCTATAGTAAAAAGAATTAATGACAAGGAGTAAGAATATAAGTCATCTATGGACAATTAAATTTACAAGTTAGACTAAGTTCTTTCAAGGGTCGAATTGTGTTACATAAGTGTTTTTCTCATGTTGTCATTTTTATTTCTCTCTCTCTCTCTCTCTCTCTCTCTCTCTCTCTCTCTCTCTCTCTCTCTTACACACACAAACACCACCCCCACATATATATATATGTGTATGTGTAAAGAGAGAAATACATTTGTAACATACAACGTGTGTTAGCACGTGCGATATCCTGTCTTCATCAGCCGCCGACCAGGGGTGATGTCACGGTTTCGGTGGCTATGGCGGGACCGCCACCCCTGGCGCCACCGCCACCCCTGGCGCCACCAGCAGCGTTTGCCACCAGGCAGGGTATGAACTTGTTGATTGTCCCTCTTGTATATTCTCATAAAGAAGTAAATAAAACGATCGTTCCTCTTTGCAGTTTGTATCGGCAATGAAATTTCTTGAGCGCGTTTGCCGTTATTAATGCAATCGTGAAGGAAGAAAAAAAGAACGTTATAGATGACCACACAAATATCTCACTTGCGCATATTAGATCGTGATGTTGCGCGAATTTTGTTTGCTTGTTGTTTTGATCTCGAGCAAATCCAACTTGGTGCGTTCTGTACCGTTGTTCAAATGCGGTGCGAAGCGCTTTTTAAACCACGGCCAGTGATGCCTATTTTTGAAAGGAAAGAAATATGTGAATGTCTCAGAAACCCACGACACCCAACCTTAATAGGCATCACGTTGCACCTCCAACCATTGTGTACAAATTCGGCACGCAGTGACTCGTATCGATTTTTCTTTAGCTCATGCGCCTCTACCCTGTTCTCTTCCCAAGGAACTGTTAAATCTATTAGGAAGACAGTCTTTTTTTGAGTCGGACCACAACACAATGTCGGACGCTTGTTTGTCTGTGCGATGTGCATTGGAAATTTTAGAGACGTCATTAGGTCTACTGAAACCTCCCAATCACTGGCTCTGCTCAGCAGCTTCATATTCGGGTCTCTTTGTTTTTTCTTTGCTGGGCATTCACACTTTTTATGAAATCTGATCTTAGTCCCCTTGGCTGCCACAAGCTGTTGGTTTGCTGTCTCATATTGCGTTCTTATTAACTCATTGATTAGCTCTAATACCTTGTTGTGTCACCACGTCTACATCTGGAGCAATTGTGAACAAGCAGAAAGCACATGACACTAGGTACTTTGGTCCCTTTTACACGAAAAACAGAGATCTGTATCTATGTATCCCCACATTTTGAGGTTCTTTTCATATGGAAGAAGGTCGTATGTAAATCGAAGAAGAAAAGATATCGCCAATGGCTCCATCGCGATTAACGAGTTCCAAGAAAGTTTAATCGGTTCTATATCATTCCAGGTTGTCCACTTGCACTGTTTAGCTTGAGTAACAGCAGTGGCTATTCGATGCTCCTCTTCGAGCATTTTAACTTCTTCCATTACCATGCGCCTCTTTCCCTTTGGTTTCTCCTTGAAGAAGAACTTGTGCGTCGTGTTTCTCAGTCCAACCCGATCATTTTGAGTCACAGCCATTATATCTTTGACTCATAAGCTGGTTTCCGCTTATTAGGTTACCTCTGGAGCGACCACTTTGTACCAGATTTAATCTCCGGAAGAAACCTCTTAATCAGCTAAGTCCCTCTTCATCAGGTGTAGGCGTACCTTCCCAACCTTGTATTCCTCCACTAATGAGTGTATAGGGAGCTGCAGATGTCCGGAGTTGGTATATAGCCCCACTTTCGAAAAAGAAGGAGGAACTCTAAGCCACTTATGCAAGAATTTATTGATCACTTGTTCAATGTGCTCAATACGAGAGAGTGCAATTTCATACATTTGCAAAGGCCACAAAAGGCGGGGTAATAGGCCATGTTAGTAACACCACGCTTTCATTTTGCCGGGCAGATAGATTTTATCGATCGAAATTAGACTCCTTAAAACTGTTTTCTGTAACTCTGTACCCCGGTGTCGATCAGTCAGAGGGATTTCATACATCCGTCCGAGGCTTTTTACTGGCATTTTCTTGACTGTTGGTATTGTTTTATCATCAATTCTGAAGTGAATTCCCTTGATAGACCCTCGAAATAATGAAAGAAAGCAGAAAAGAGAGATTGCTGCCCAAATATATATATATATATATATATATATATATATATATATATATATATATATGTGCTTAAATATAAGCATTTAGAATTTATGACAATGAAATTAATATCAAATTTTCGATTATAGTATTATGATAACATTGTCGATGATGATAAAAAATAATCGTAGATATAATATAGATATAATATTAATAAAAATAATTTAACAATAATAATTATTATTATCATCATTATTATTAATAATAACAATAATAATTTAAAAATGAAATTTAAATAATAATAACAATAACAATAATAATATAAATAAAAAAATGATAATAAAACAATTTTTATAAAAAAGTGTTTTTTTTTATTTACCAAGATTTAGAATATATAAAACCTATAACGGTGGAAGACATTAACATTTTATGAAAACATTGAAGAATCGGCTCAAGGGAATTAAATTATATACCTTTTTGCATATATAACTCTTACATGTATACTCACTTGCTAGTAACCATTCAAATAGATGCAGTATTGCGTTTTCCAATGAAGTGCCATGCTGACCCTTTTCAAGATGGCATCTAGTTTGGCCATGCTAGTGCATTGAGCATCATTTTCAGGATTTAACCAGCATGCGTCCATGATTGAGTTTGAGAGAGACTCCAATTACATGAGAGCTTGCATTGACTCACATGTTCATCTGCATACTATTTGCCTTGCATGAGTTTGAGCAGTTATATCCTGATCACTTGGGCTCAGTGGAAAGGGGTAATAAATGAGCAATATTAAAATGTAAGAAGTAAACGAGATATCCCTAGGCATGGGCTGTGAAATGAGAAGTATCTACCCAATAGGGATGTGCGTTGTGGTGCAGTGGATATTGGCTCAGAACAGGAAATCGGGGAGACGAGTTCGAATTCCATTTAAAATAAGAAAATGAATTAGAACTGCCTTGATTGAATGTCAACAAGCTTCTGCATAACTGAAATAGATGAAACCTGCTGGTGCAGGAATTAAATATATGACTAATTGGCACTTGATTTCCAGTGGAAACACACAAGATAAATAATCAGATATATGAGATATGCGTATGCACTGATATGAAGAGAATAAAGAGATATGATGATGGCACACTCATATGATGTAACTTAAATGAAGAGATTCTCTTGCAAGAGCAGAAGAAGCAAAACAGAATTGAAAAGACAATCAATAGACAGACTGATTGAAGACAAAGGGTTAGAAGTGGCGTGCCATCCTTGAAGTACCGATTTACTAATCACACAACACTTAGTCTGCGACAAATGCAATTTTCTTTAACTTTCGTCTCTTATACAATTTCTCTTATCATTCTATTCAATTCTATTTTCCTTTTGGGAAAACAGTGCTGAGTTTATTTCATTAATTAAGACAGATTTTCCCGCTCAAGACAATAGATTGGATAATAAAATAGAAAAGAAATACAAGAAAAAAAGATTTGTTTCTCTTTCTGCAATACATTTGTTTTTATTTATAGGGCAGTTTATTCAGCATTGCGCATGAACCTACATCCATATCTATCTATCTATCTATCTATCTATCTATCTATCTATCTATCTATCTATAGTGTGTAAAAAAAAACACATACGATACATATGGAAATGGAAATATTAATAAATGCATAAGGAAAACTTACTTATCTTGACCGACACGATATATATATATATATATATATATATATATATATATTTAGAAAATAAACTAACGCATCTATCTACCCGCATTTCAAACGTGTGTTTTCTTCTTGTACTTGAAGATACCTCACGGTTAGAACCCGGGAAGCTAGGTGTGATAGCTTACTGGCTAATTATATTTAATTCTACTTCCATCTTGCTAAATTTCATACTGACCACTGTTTTTTATTGTATCATATCTTAGGAGCGGGTTTTTTTCCGTTTTGGTCTTTATATATATATATATATATATATATATATATATATATATATATATATATATATATAAAAGAAAACTCAACACGTTATTTCTATTGGTTATAAATTATAATTAATTTATATGAACTTAATTAGCTCATTGCATCAGAACTTACAATATTCCTTCCATTTGGTACAAAACATTTTGTCGGAATAAGCATTTTTTTTAAGTGAAGAGAAGGATAAATATAGAAGGATAAGAATAAAAATAAAATAAAAATAAAAATAAGAAGGAAAAGAGAAAGCGGAAAATAGAGTCAGGACTTAGGCATTGGCGTCATATCTGTCTGGGATTGCCCAGACCGCCGTGAAGAGGTTGACCTGTAAAGGAATTTCTAATTCTTTAGATACTGGTGTTTGTGTGACCTCATTTAAAAACTTAGACATTGTAAGGTCTGATGAAATGAACTATTTAAGCTCATAGAAATGAATTATAATTTATAACCAACTGAAATGAGTGTTGAGTTTTCCTTTTCCTTTTCCGCCGGCCCAATGGGTTCCCCCTATGGCATTTTATCTAACCAGGTGCATTTCATTGTCTTGGAACTGTTCCCAGAAAGAAATGCAGTATTCCAGGATGACAATGCCCCAATCTACACAGCTAAATTGGTTTCTAAATGGTACGAGGAACATTTTGATGTAGTACAGCACCTTGTCTGTTGACCACAGTCCATGAATATTATTGAGCATTTGTGGTGCACATTAGCAAACAAAGTGATAAGTCAGTATGCACCACCGACGTCGTTAAAGGAACTGGAAGCTGTTTTGACAGAATAATGGACAACAATCCCTTAGAAAGCACGTCTGCAAAAAATGAGACCTGCATACATCTAGAATAACTTCTTCACAGTCGAAAGATTGATAGATTCTTGCTACAACATTAGTATTATTCATTCTAGAATCGATTCTTCACAGATAAAAATTGTTACACCATCGCTTTTTCCCACTCTAGAATCACTTTTTCACAGATTACATCATGATAAGTTATTGCTACACCATCGCTATTTTACACTCCAGAATAACGTCTTTACAGATGAAACAATTGTTAGTTTCATTCTACACCATGCTATTTTCTAATCTATGATCAATTCTTCACAGATTAAAACATAGCTTGCTTTTTTTTCACTATTTTTCTTTTTGGAATTACTTTTCCACAGATGAAATATTACTAGCTTCTTTCTATACCAATTATACTTTTAACTCTTGAACCACTTCTTTACCTATGACATATCTATTTTCTGCTATACCATCGCTGTTTTCTAATCTAGAATCAGTTTTTCATAGAGGAAATATTGCTAGTTTCTTTTTATACCAATTTTACTTTTAACTCTTGAACCACTTCTTTACCTATGAAAGCTATCTAGCTTTCTGCTACACCATAGCTGTTTTCTAATCTATAATCAGTTTTTCATAGATTAAATATTGCTAACTTCTTCTTATACCATCGTTAATTTCCACTCTAGAATCATTTTTGCACAGAGTAAATATTGCTAATATCTTGCTACACCATCGCTATTCTCAACACCAGAATAATATCTCTACATGAAACTAGTTTTCTAGTTGCTAGTTTCTTACTATAACATTGCTATTTTCCACTCCAGAATTATCCTTGAAAGATGAAAAATTCTTGGCGTCTTCCTGCACCATCACTCTTTTCCACTCTATTATAACCTCTTCAATGATAAGTTATTGCTATCTACTTGCTACACAATCCCTATTTTTTATTCAAGAATCATTTCACCAGAGATGAAATATTATTAGCTCCTTGCTACACCATTGCTATTTTTCACTGTAGAATCATTTCTTCATAGATGAATCATTGCTAACTTCATGCTACACCATCGCCATTTGCCAATCTAGAATAATTTTTTCACAGATGAAATATAGCTTGCTCCTTACTATACCATCGATATTTTCTATTCTAGAATCAATTTTCCACAGAAGAATAATTTCTAGCTTCTTATTACGCCATCGCCTTTTTTTTTCATTCTAGAACAACTTCTCCATAAATAAAACATTGCTGGCTTTTTGCTACACCATCATTATTTTCCACCCCAGAATAATTTTTTTGTAGATAAAGTTTTGCCATCTTCTTAATACACCATCACTTTTTTTCCTTTCTAAAACCACTTCTCCATAAATGGAAAAATTGCTGGCTTTTTGCTACAACATCATCATTTCCCACTCCAGTACATACTTTTCAGAGATAAAGTATTGCTACCTTCTTAATACAGATCGCTTTTTTCCACTCTAAAATCACACCAGATGAAATACTGCTAGCTTCTTTCTACAGCTTCGCTACTTTTATTCAAATATTCAACGTGTTAGATTTCTTTGTTCTCTAGTTCAGCTATTCCCCACCACGTCATTTCAGGGCTCCACAGCACCTCCAAGTAGATATCAGCGGTGACTCTCGAGCCCTTTTGAAAGAATCCAGAGTTTCTTCTCTGATGAAAAGAATTTTTATCCAGGCAGAACGACAAAGTTAAAAAGCTAATAAGCAGTTATATATTCAGCTGTTATATTGTTCATTAGAATATAAGTATATCCCTATCATCGAATATTTATTGAACGTAGGCTCATATCCATTTAATTTCGAAAATATTGACTTGCGGAATAGAAACCCAACAGTTTGTATTTTATAAGCTTTATTTTAGTCAAGTTCAGTGTCACAAAGATGAATTTATCTCTGGAAAAGTAAGCATAAAGTAAATGGTACGCTTCCAATTAGATACACAAATACATAGACATGTATATGCGTCTGTGTGTGTTGTCAGTAAACTTTTAGACAAAAGTATAACATGAGATTCATTGAAAAGTTTATATATGTGCGCGAGTATTTTTTATATTTATGCTTCAAGAAAAATATTTTTTCACAGATGACCAACTATATTAGGATATCAAACGGATACACAGAGATGAACACCGAAAAAATAAATGGAACTGAAATGTCAAAATATATTGGGTTCTTATGGCTTCATACATTTAAATTCTATGTTTTCGACTGGTACCAATTTGCTGTGGGAATAATATTTGGACAGTGAATGAATGCGATTCTTACCGTGTATTGCACGTTTTGTTTCCTTAGGTCACAATAAAATACGTTTCATTCTTTAATATTAAAATTTAAACTGCTATGCAAAAGAACACAGGAATTTTAATTATATACCGAAATTAGCTGACGAAAATGTCCAATAATCAGTTGTTAATTGAGGCAAGAAATGGTTTTTGAATTTAGAATCTCAAAGCAAAACATTTATCTTTTAATCATCATTTTTGATCTCCATTAGCATGGCTGATGCTAATCTCCACAAGGGTAACTAATGGCAACCTATTGGTCTCATGTTTCTTACTAACAAGTATTAAAGCCGTTATATTGATTTCTTGCTATAGATAGGTTGCTAATGAGGTTCATTAATTGTGTAGGGCTAGGCAATCTTTCACTTCAGAAGCGATCTATCACAATTGTAAGTCCAGGTTATACTCAGGAATATTTCAAAATACTTTTGTGAAATATATATATATATATATATATATATATAAATTAAGATGAAATGTCTGTCATTATTTTAATTTTACGTCTTTTAGAAGACAAAAGTCACACGCTATATATACCCGATATTGAATGCCCCCACACCCACACTTTATTTACACACACACACACACACACACACACACACACACACACACATATATATATATATATTAATAAAAACTTAACAAAATCGTGTTGTTCATTTTTTAAGAAACGTTTTGAAAATGAAAAACATTTTATTAATCTTTTATTTAATTTTTTCAGTATTCTTACATATTTGTTTTTTGCATTTACACTCCTCATCTCCAGCAAAAGAGAAACATTTAAAGAAACACACAAATATATATATATATATATATATATATATATATATATATATTAGCATGCATGCAGTGTCGGTATAGAAGAATCCAAAGGAGTATCCTGTACATACAGTGGTAGGATAGCTCTCTAAGAGAGCTCTAAACATATATGCATATAAATACATATAGACCAAATATATGAAAGATTAAGGCATACACGTTATTTCATGGTGAATCGGAAGTGTGGGCCTATTTCAGGCGAACAATCATCAGCTTCCGTCTTTATTTTACAAAGTATTTTACACGAATCCTCTAAAATCTTTTGTAAAATAAAGACGGAAGCTGATGATGGTTCGCCTGAAATAGGCCTGTTTTTCTGATTCAGCATGAAATAACGTGTCTGCCTTAATTTTTCTTAAATATATATATATATATATATGTGTGTGTGTGTGTGTGTGTGTGTGTGTGTGTGTGTGTGTGTGTGTGTGTGTGTTTGTCTGTCTGTGTTTTTGTGTGTCTCCATCGTAACGAAAACTACTCCTCCGAAACACTTGGTCCGATTTCAACAAAAAATGGATCAATTTTCGATCATGACACGAAACTTTGATATAAGCAAAAAATTTCGAATCGATTTACTGGGTACTGTAGAAATCACCAAAACTGTTATAATTTACGAAATCTTCTCTTCTGAGACGCCTTATCTGAATTCAACCGAAATCGGGTAACTTGCAGATCAAGGTCCGAACCTTTGATCTTCACAAACATTTTCAAATCAGTCTACAGGGTTCGTCAAAAATCAACGACATATTTTCGGGTGGTTTTTGTGGCACTTGTATGCATTTTTCCAAGACGCTACACACAAACGCAACCAAAATCGAGTCACTGGTAGATCAAGGTCTGATGCCTTGATATACAAACAAAAATTTCAATTAACACACACGGTGCGGCAAAAATTAATGGAAAATGTTGCTTTTTGCGATCGTTTATTTCTCCGTAACGCTTAGTTGTAGGCTAACAATAATCAGGTCTTTTTGTAATTTCTACTTTATAATATACCATAAACATTTCACGCTTTCTATAAAGTGCCAACCCCTCCTACGTTGCAGGGTCAATGCCTCCACTTCTTTTGCGTCACAACGACATCTCTTCACATTACGTGCTTCCGTAACGCCCCCCCCCCGTTCTTCCAATTGTACGTACATAATTCCCGTTTTTTGGCAAAACTGACGAAGAATGGATCCCGTTTTACAAATACAACAAAATCAAATACTTACTTCGCTTTTTTTAAACTTACGCGTTACGGCAAACTCATACTGAAGCTTTTTGAATAAGCAGTTGGCTTTACCATCTCAACATAACCACTAAAAAAACACGAACAACGCCCGGCTATACACACAGTGATGACACTCTATTTTAAGCTTACATGCACTTATGCCTTTGTTTCAGATCGACTATTTATATATGATGGTCAGTTGTGCCTTATGTTTAAATCTATTGTATTGTTCTATTGCGGTAAAGATTTGGTGCGCGGTAAAGTTTGGGCTATTAATTAGTAATAAATGGCAAGCATATATAAATAGTCGACGCAAAACAACGCACATGGCTTGAAAGTTGTGCTTAAGCATAAAACTGTCGCTGCTGGCTGTTGATGTCAATGTTGCCACAGTATCCACTTCCATGTTTACGTACGCTTTATCCCTGATATTGAATACTTTTACCCAGAAATATAGTACACTGCAAAACTGTATTTCTATTATATTTATATAAGTACTTCAGATTCGCCAAAAAGAAGCATATTATAATGAAACATGCCCTAAACTTGATAAAAACTAAGTATTATCGTCAAAATCATTATTTTATTACTCAGATAAAAGACTACTGTATGTTTTAATTGTTTTTAACACCTTTGGATTTTTGGTTATTTTTTTTTTGTTTTCTTTGCTTCAGTGGACAGACCATTAATTAGCACAGCAATTTTTAGCGTCTTTTTGTGGTGAAAGGCATATTGATTTGGAAATATTTGAAAAACTCAAATAATTGTCAGAATTTAATTATACTTTTAGAACTTATTCACAAATGAATGAAATTATTTTAGAAAATTGATTTTTAAAAGGTTTTGGTAAAAATATTTTTTAACATGTCGCACTATACTTAATTAATTTCTTTAAACTTAAGAAATACAACGATGATAAATTTAATGACTATATTAGTTAATAGCATGACTCCTTGGAGAATTTGAATCATCAGGTTTTTGGAAAATCGGACACCATTTGACCGAAAATCTTTTCTGCTTTGTGAAACACAAGTAAAAGTAAAACATTTATTTCGTTAAAAATTTTAATTGCTTTTATGAAAAAGGATATATTATGGACATTTTTATCTTAAGAAAATTTTCTAATAATTTAAAGGTTAGAGAATATTAATGTTAAGTAAAACTATATATATATTAATCATTATTTTAAAAATATTTAGTTACTTGTAAGCTTTATAATTAGCTTACCGGTAACTAAATATTCTAAAAATAACTTAATTGTTTTTGTATAAATCTACCATTTTAGTAGATACGGTCGACAATACACAGCATTATCAGAAAACAAAAGCAATAACTATAATAAATTTAAAGCCAAATTATCCAAACATCAATAAAACATTAGATTCCTGACAATATTTTCTTAAATGCTGATGATTACTCAGTACTTAAAAGTTATAAATAAAAAGTAAAAATTGCTCACCTTACATCAGTCAGTTATTTTGCTCGCAGAGAACAAAAACCTAGAGAGTTGAGTTAAATGGCAGTAAATAAGAAATCTTGAAGTGGCATTACTCATAGAACGAGAATAATCTACCTTAGCGATGGAAATAAAAGTGTTCAGTTCAAAATTACCGTCACCTAAAAAAATTCGGAGCGAACAACGGCCGAAACGTTGTGAATATGACAAAAATACGAACAATGTAAATATCCCATCTCAGAAATATCGACAAATATTAATTTGTTAGTTTGAAATTAAACTAAAATAACAGTTTCAAGAAGTAAATCTGTGGAAGTATATATATATATATATATATGGATATACGTAAATTGACAAGATTTATAGATTGTTACTCGTACAAACTAATTCAGTCAGTTAAGTGCCATCCGTGATACACGCTTTGGGCGACCATGTCTCGAAATAGACATGATCTGGGCAGAAGATTATCTCGCAGTAGGTTGCCATTGATTATTGTGGTAGACTTCTTGCCGACCAAGTGACGGATTAATATTTTTCCCAAGGGTATTTGTGCGTAGGTGAATGCAAGGAATTCAAACTCGGCTCCTCGATTTGTCGTTCTGAGTCGATATCCACACACACCGATTACCTAACACAAAAGGCATGTAAATATAAGTGTGTACAGAAAGGTATGAGAACTTTTCTTTGTAGACTCAGGTAAATTTTTGTTAGTATGCATCAAGTGCAGAGTCCTGTTAAAAAAGTATAATTAAATTTGTTAGGAAACGAAGAAAAAGACGATAAATTCGAAAAAGAAATGAAAATGATGTGGAGCTGGAAATGAACGAATATCAATGAAAATAGGAGGATAATTTTTGCCAAAAACTAAAGAAGAAAAAAAGGAAAATATGCGGGACATGAAATATGAAAAAGAAGAGGCTGAAGGAATATGAGAGAGAGAGAGAGAGAGAGAGAGAGAGAGAGAGAGAGAGAGAGAGAGAGGTTAACAGTAACCGGCGAGAAAAACACGGAATTTTTAAGATGAATGAAAAGGGGAAATGTTGGTGAGTTGAAACAGAAGATAATCTTGGAAAAGAAACAACAATGAAGAAAGAACATGAACGAACGAAGAGGAAGAAAGAGATTTGGTAGAAGTAGAAAATAAATTAAAAAAACGAAAAAGAAAAGAAAATCACGAGTTAATTAACAAAAGCAGTCGGAGAAGAAGAAAATAAAAGAAAGAAATAAACGAAGAAAATAAAACGGCATCGATCATAGAGATCGAATATTTGAATCAGTTTATGAACTGAGATAAAATCATGATAAATAATAAAGAAAAGCATAAAAGCACATATAGAAAAAACAATTCAAAAAGGAGGCAGGTAGAAATGAAGGAGAAATAAGAAGAGTGAAAGGTAAACGAGTAGAAGGAAGAAGATAAAGAAAAAGAGAAGAAAAAATAAGAGGAGGAAAAGAAGAAAATGATAAAAAGACGAGTAATAAAGAGAAATAAGAGTAGAGAAAATAAATGAATATGAAATAGAGAAAAGATGTAAAGAAAGACAGAAAGGAATGAAAAGAAAAGGAAAAGAAGGAGGAAGTGGAGAGGAGGAAATAAGAAAAGGAAAGAAAAATGAAGAGAAGGAAGAGAAAGAGAAGGATAAATCAAGATGCGATCATAAATTGCGAGGGTGATGACCAAATTCAAAATCAGTAGAATAAAAATAAGTCAAAATTATCGACACACCGATATAAGAAAACAAGCTAAAATCAAGAGAGATAAAAGAAAAGCCATTGTATATGTTATATTTAGATTGTAATAAATGAATAATTATAACCCCGAACAGTTCCCCCTACTTTCAAACTAATCGACTACAATTAATAGACGACAATATCTGTGAGAGAAACATCGTTCCTTGTTGAATTTTTGAAGCAATATAGAGGTTGTGTTCAATGGAAATACAAGCTCATTTTTGAGCGCTTTACTTTTTGAGCGTTTTGTCACAAAGGAGGTTCTTTATAGGTTTCCACCCACTGCCATCTACTTAGATAATCTTAATAGAAGCCAAACATTGATTTTACTATTTACCAAGGGTGGACTTATTAACTTGATTTATTTGTGGATTTATTTAGTTTATCATTGTTGTTATTTTTGATAAGAGAATTAGTTTTCGGCAAACAAACAAGCAAAAACAAAAACTTTTTAAAACATGGAAAGAAATGGAGAATCAGAAAAGAGTAGTTCAATGAAAAGACTTGCGAAACACGAAAGACTGAAGAAAGAAAGAAAGAAAGAAAGAAAGAAGTGAAAAACATTGCATTCCCCCTTCCGATTCATTGCATGATTTTGTAAATGTGAATGAAATCGATATCATGTTATGCAAACTAAGCCATACGGTAAAATAAAAAAAATAGTGGATCTTGTATAATTTACTGGAATAACTAGAAAGGGCAATCGAAATAAAAAAGGAACGTGTACCTACGCTTTATAGGCTATGCAAATGCATTCAACAAAGTACATCACAGAGAACTTATAGAACTGCTTAGCAACCGCGACATATTTGAGAAAGACATAAGAGTAATCAAGAATCTCTACTGGCATCAAACCGACTGCATACGGACAGGAAACGAATTCAGCAGATATACAAAGATAGAAAGAGTCGTAAAACAAGGATGTCTTTTCACCGGATCAATTCAACTTGTACAGCAAGACTTATCTAAGGACCCTAGAAGTCATGTCAGCATTCGTCATCGATGGTCACAATCTGGGCAATATAAGATACGCAGATGATACATTGCTGATAGCAGAGACGGCAAGGAAACTACAAAACCTAAAAAAAAATGTCTAAACAAAGGGATACAAATAAACAAAAAATGAATGCATGGACACCAGCAAAAAGAGGAGCCCAAAATGCCAACTACAGGTGATAATAAAATCAACAGGTACAAAAATTTACATACCTGAGAAGTATTCTAACTAGGGACGGAAAGTGCGACACTGAGATCCGAAGGCGAATGGGCATGTCGAAGAACGCATTCCAGATGCTGTGTAGAGTATTAAGATATAGGAAAATTTAGCTAGAAACAAAGAAGAGAGTATTGGATTGCTATGTGATGCCTGTTCTTCAATATGGCAGTGAATTCTAAACAATCTCACCCCAAATAAAAAAAAAACAAATCTTGAAGTAAATTAAATGTGGTTCTAGAGAAGGATGATGCGTATATCATGAATCGAACATGTGAGCAATGATGAAGTATTAGAAAAGATGGAAACGAAAAGGAAATTAATACTGAACATCAGTAAAAGACGGTTAAAGTTCTTTGGACGTGTAATGAGGAAGATCGTCTTGGAGAATCGGATACTCACAAGTCTGAGGAGAAAGTGATGCAGAGGAAGGCAAGGTGTACCATAATTGACGGGCCTGAGCAAGTGGGTGGTAGAGAGGGGTTTGACTGGAGAAAGTATGCTAAAAGCTACCAGAGACGTGGAAGGCTATGATCACCTACGTCCTGAAAAGACATAGCATATAGAAATATTAGAACGAACTCTTTTCTCAATAGAAATATATCTCTAAAATATATGTGCGACATTATTACATGCAGGCGACTGGCCCCAACTTTCTTGTTGTTATCACAACCTTGTGACAATTGTGCTTTCAGCAGATGATTGTCGATTCGAGTGACTTTTAAAGTAATTTTAAATGTAACCTGTTCTTTAATCTACACGAGTGAATTGTTCTCGTTCCACTGTTCATGCCCAGGAGTTTCTCGAGTAGTTCTTTTTTAGTACCGCACTCAATTATTGTCCGCACAGCCAATAGCTTAGTGGTATGCTGATTGCGCGAGCAATTTATTCGTCGAGTAGTGTGTACTTTTGCGATGTTTACTGTAGTGCAGTGGTTACTGGCTCGGAACGAGAAATCAGAGAGCAGAGTTCAAATTCCAGTTGAATTCGTTGCATTCACTTACGGGAAAAGGTATCAATCTGCCTCTTCCCTCCAGTTATGGGTCAAATAACCGGACGGATTGGTTTCTGTAGCCTTGTTTGGCAACCAATCTACCGCAGAATATAAAGGCAAACTACTGCTGGAAATTCTTCTGCCAAGTCAGTCTGTTTTGAGACATGATCATCCAAAACGGGCATCCCGTATGGCACTTGGACTCAGTGAAAACGTCGTAAACGTTGTTAATATAACAAAACGATAGGAACAATAGTCCACGTGTAAATAATGCAAATTATTATTATGACACGTCAGGCCGGGCTGGCAGCCGTCTGGTGTGACGCTCGTTCTCGTTGACGGTCGTGACGATCCCAGTTGTGACACTGCCACCTGGCTGGCCGGTTGGTTCGGTCGCTGTTGCTGGTCGTGATAATCTCGTCCGATGATGCCGTCACAAAAGCCGGTTCACAAGACGTCTCTTGCAACAACGCGCCACTGTCCCACGTTGTGAACTGATCCCAGAGGTCGCGACATGCAATTTTAGTAGTCACCTTTTAGATCCAGTCCGGACACTGGTGCACACTTGTAGTAAAAAAATAATACGGCACCAAAAAAAAAATAAAAAATAAAAAATAAAGAAAATAAATGAACAAAGTCAAACACGCCTGGAGATCTACGAAGAATGTCTTTATATATAAAAAAAAACAATGTTTTTCTTTACACAGGAGCAGATAATACAGTTGCCAAAAATGTCAATATAGTTGTCGGAATGCCGGTTACAACGGAGAAAGAAAGTTCGCCAAAAATATCAGAGCTTCCAATGCTTAAAAAGAAATGTCTTGTCTAAGTTTCGTTAAAGTAGACAGAGCTCTTCAAATTTTCGCCCAAATCTAATCCGTATTCTCTAAAATGGGAGCTGTCCGTTTTTTCTTTGATGTGAAAAAAATAATAAAGTTCTTTCGGGTTCTAGTCAAAATTTGACGGAGTTTACCGAAGTAGAGCGAACAAAGAATCACAATTTTCGATTTTCCCGTGATTAAAAAAACAAAAACAAAACAATAACGTTCTTTTGCGATTCATGTCAAGGATACATTATTCCAAATTAACTCCTTAAGTCAATCTGCGGCAGGCTTCATTCGAAATGAAATCTTTACCCATAAGTTCTATGGTGGAAGTTCAGCCGTGGGTCATGGTTCCTCGGTTGGGAACCTTTTTCCACAGTTGTTACATTTCGACTGACAGCTACTAAGCTAACTTAAAAGCAACTAACTGAAAAGCAACTGAATAACTGATTTTTCTCGCCGAGTCCGGACATTTATAACCATTTTCAATCCTCTCTGGGGATCCAGCCGGCTCGAAGCCTTCGGCCAATGACATCGTTTTCCGCCCACTCGATTTGCGGAAGTGGTTATTTCTACGAATGAGATATTGTATTCCGATTTTTCCAATTTCCCACAGATTTCTGTTTCCCAGAAAAATCTGTTTAGAAACTTTAACCCCGCCTGACCCCATTAAATAATTCTGACACTTGTTTTGGCTACTAAAATTTTTAGCTTTACCAAAAGATATCCGCTTTGAACAGGAAAGGAGAAAATTATATTCCCTTTTCTTTCCTAAAAATAGCTAAATTTTATATTCCTCGGATTTTAGAAGTTCATGATAGTATTAAAATAGTTAATTTTTTTATTCCCCATATTTTACAAGTATTTGATAGTATTAAAATTATTCTTTTACATAAGCTCACATCGCGTATTACAAATAAGGCATAACTAATAATATTACTAATATCAATTTCTCTCTCTCCGCTGTATTAAACCAAACAAGAGAAAGTATCCTCGCGAGAGATAGTGTCACATTATAACTCCTCATCCCAGAAATTCGAACAAAAATCTATGCGAGAATCAAGAAAGTTTCAATTTTTAACTGAGTTACGTGTCAAGTGAAAAAATTTTGAAATATATATTTTTTAGTTTTAAAATTGACTTTATTTATAATCCGATATCTTTTTATAGCTCGACTAATTATAACCCTATTTCCAAATGGCTGCTATTAATTTTAAGTGATTTTAAAGGATGAGAAGAGATTTTTCTAAAAATTAGAAAATGCAATTATTTTTGCCGGGGAAAGTAGCAGAAGTGATAAAAGTGGAAAATACAGATTTAAAGATATAACGAGTGCAAAATTGCTTTTGTCGGGGGGAAGTAAGCAAATTTATCAAAGGTAGGTAGTCAAAATATTTTCATTGGGTTTTGACGATTTGTGACCCTAGGTCAGAATTTGGCCTTGACGATTTCTTGTTTATTGACTACCAGGACGGCTGGTAGGAACAGGCATATAATAACAGCGAGTAAGTTTTCTCCCCTCCAGTTGGAACTCGAAATGGTTGAGTGATATTACTTATATTTCGAGATGCTAAGACGTATATAGCTAGGGTGAAACAGAAATCCCGTACCTAATTTCAACTGGGGTGAAAAATGAATTTTTGTGAGACGTTGACTCACAATGGTATGATACGGTCAAGCTGAAATAGTCTGTCACCAGAGACGGTCTGTCCGAATTCGGTGAGCTGCAAATTGAACAAACCACCGTCTCGTGGTGATAATCATGAATATTAGCATGCTAATGAAGTACTAGCCAACTGATATTCTTTGTGTCCTTTAGCTTTGAATAACTTGTAAATCTTGTATTTATTCGATATATATATATATTGTGACGTACCCACGATTTTTATTAACGATATAGGCCTAAGGCCAAAATGTACTCGCAAAGAAAAGTCCAGGTTAGATATAAAAGAAAAATAAATAATTAAATGAAAGTAGATAAGATCTAATGTCTTTAACTGGCGAGAGAATATGTCCTACGATCAGCCATACTCTTTCCTTCCCTTCACACTTTCTTTCTCTCCCCCACACAAGCTACGAGTCCGCGAACTTGGAGCGACCGCGGCAAAGAATGATCTGGTTTCCAAAACCTTGCTGTTATCAGGAGGTCAGTCATAAGTTAAAACCTTGGCGGTCAGGCAAAGGCCGCGTGACCCGTGCATCACCGTTTCCGGAGCCCACGTGACTGTTTTGGGGACAGCCGAAATCAAAAGAGATATTCCAGTTTCTGTCCACCCGGTGACAGAAAAACGTCACTAAGAAAAGACTCGTCCTGACTTCGGATGACTACACACAGAATTGAAGGCCGCAAAGTTTGCCGGCTATAAATGAAAACGGCTGCTATGAAGCTGAACTGACCGACCAAACGACTCTACGAGATATCGTGAACTCCGAACAATCCCAATTTCTCAAAGGAAAAGGAACCAGAGAAAATGGCTAGCTTCCATGAAATATTATTTTAAAAGAGAACTTTTGTTTTGGCGACCAAATTTCTTTCTGCGAAAACGAAGGACAGATAAGTGATACTTTGGCTTGATCTCTTGTTTTATACGTGTATTTGTTATTCGCTCGCTCCTCCTGTTTTCTTTATAGTCCCCTCCCCCTTTTGCTGAACGAACTTTCTTTTTCTTTTTTTCTTTATATGTTATAAATAAATGTTTAATTTTCAAATCCGTCGTTTTGCGTCTGTTCTTCGTTGGCTCCCGCGTGTTGCGTCCATTTCTGAGTGAAGACCGAGAAAGGATCCCACATTTTCTTTTTTTTTTTTGAGCCTGCGGTTCGACTATATGCTACCAGTTCGTAACAATATATATATATATATATATATATATATATATATATATAAAGATATACCGTGGCATTGCAGTGTTAAATCTGGTTTACATTATATACCATTCCCGCGTGTGGCTGGGCTAACCTAGTCAAGTGACAACAAGTGATTCTGCTTTGGCCGGTCTAAGATCAACAACACAAAGTGAGTGGAATCACTCGAAGGTCAGGTAGGTTGGCTGCACTTATCCATGTGTCGTGTTAAATAATAAGTCGATGTGAAGTTTACGGTGCTTAGGTGTCGGATAAAAAAATGAATCTAGCAGATAAATGTAGATTCAAAGGCGTCTCAAACATAAGTGCTCATTTCTTATACAGGAAATTGGACCTCATTTCATCATGAAGGTCTCCCGTGGCCAAAATCTATGATACAAATAAATTCTTAAAAATGATAGAAATAATTGAGCAATAAGAAACATTTTCATGAAATTTAAATTGAATGTAGTAATCTCATCAATATATATTGGAAAAGAATTGAGTGACTGAGACGAAAAAACATATGTTTTTCTTCTTGGCATGTTTTTCTTAATAGAAAATATCTCACTATTCCTGAAGGGAGCCTGTACAAAATTGTATGTATAATGTGTCTCAGTTTGGAACGTACAACAGCCGTCGGTATAATTTGTATATATATACACGCTTTCCAACGATATATTAAAATTTCCACAGCCGAATTATTAGATTAAATATAAAAATTTTAAAACAAAAAATCTGCAGCGTTTATAAAATTGCTTTTCCGCATTTAATAATTGCTTTCTAGCCTGCATCTATCAAAGCTGTCAATGAAGCCATTCGGCTGCTGTAGTGTGAAGATTAAATTGGAGATATATTTCCTCGTCCAGCCTTTACTTGTTTTAAGGTCAACTACGTGAAATGAAAAAAAAAACTTGTCAAGAAAAATGATGATGGACTATTGTTAGGATAATAACGTAAGTGGTTATCCGTAGATAAAATTTGCCTCTGTACTCTATCATTATTATGCAAAGATTAATTCAAACAGTCGTTCTTATCTTGATGATTCCTGGCACGTGTTTCGGCTGGAGAAACGATCGAATTCATTCAGGTGTCTGTCGTATCTAAACCCTGAAAAGCTTTTCTAAGAGTACTCTAAAAATGATAAGTAGAAATATTTATAAAATTTTATACAATAGCTGATATCCACAGGTTAGAAACATACTTAGACATGTATTAAATTATCAATATTATATTACTCATATAGATATACAGAGTGTGATGGATGAATGGTCGTCTAAATTATGAAAAATGAAAATACACTGACATCTCATTTTAACAGATACATTTACCAAAATTAAATTAAAATATCTTGAAATATTAGAGAACATTTATTCAATAAAATCGTCATTGGCTTCAACCACGGCCTCTAGATGATTTCATAATCTCCTGCAACATTTATGAACAGTCTCCATGTTTAAGTTAGTGCTATGGTGCCCTATCTATAGGAATGGATTCTTCCTCCGTCAATAAATACTAATCCTCGTGACTTCCGGGGACGCAGCTGTGAGGTAGTCTAGAGAAAGTTGAGACGCAGCGTAACTATACCGTTCGGACATACACTTCTATTTTGCTGATTACTAACACTTATTAATGCATATAGGTTCTGTTATTCTAATACAGTTTGAACCTACATTCTTGTTTCCGTGTATTTCCAGCTGGCCCAAACAGGCCACAAAAACAACAACAACGTTGCGGCAAAGATTCTAAACAGTTAGTGCATGTTGTCATAATCCTTGTCTTCAGTTCATTTTTGGTGCTACAAAGAAAATTGTTGGTATCTTGCTCAACTGCACCCCACACATAATAATTAATGTGTCTGGGGAGTTAGGTGGCTATGGGTTAGGGAAATGTGGTGGCAGAAATTATTTGACAGTCATAACAGGGTTTTTTCTGCTTGGGTGGTATGTTGCTAGATTTAAGGTCTTCAAGCACTCACCCTCATGATCTTAGGCAACAATACCTTCTCAAAGCATTTGGTGTAGGTGTTTATATGAAGTCTGAGGTTCTGTGGGAAGATGAATAGAGGCATGACCTCGCCATCACAAGAAATCATTGCAAACACCTTTATAATCACCATTAGACTCATCCAAATCTTTGCTCAGGTTGTCACCAAACCGCTCTGAAATATTCGTAATGGAGCTTCATGACGTTTCTAAATTTTCTTGCGTCATGGTACACTTCTTTTCACAGACTGTTTCCATCTGACACTACTATACTGTGTTTTTGATAAAATCGAAGCCCATTCGCAAAATAAAACTATCACACCTAATAAATTCCTATGTATAGCGATACCAAAGAAAAAATATTTGACTTCCTGATGAGAAACTAATAAATAGTACCGAAACACAAGAGCACTTGTGTTACAGTCAACTGTTTTATTATAAACACACACACACACACACACACACACACACACACACACACATATATATATATATATATATATATATATATATATATATATTGTAATGCTGTGTCAACCTGGAGGGATTTTATGTGACTAGTTTTGTTTTCTAAATAGATTTTATTAGACTAAAAAGATATATATTCTTGCTTACATGTGGCTATCAATTAATTTTTCTTCTTTAATAAATTAAGGTCATTCAAGTGTTTTAATATTTTTTTTTTAATTGTAAAATTTGGTTTTAGCTACAGTATTTCACGAAACAATAGATGCATTACTATTACTATACTATTTAAAGGACAGATCGTATATTTTCGGCAGTAGCACTTATTTTTAATCAAAGGGAAAGGAATTGATTGTTACATATAAACAGAAAAATATATACCTGTTGACATACGTTGATCCAGATTAATTTCTCTACAGAGTTGCAGATTTGCTTTTTTACTTTTTTCTGCTCCTTTCTTATTTTATGTCGAGCAGATAAAAATATATTTTAGAGTTATACTTGCGCTGATTTCAACAGAATTTAAAAAAAAAATCACCTCCGTTTATTTTAAATATAAAATATAAATGACGTCTATTTTAAATACAAATTATTATTAAACCAGTAATCCCGATTAATATATGGACAGTTCCAACATTGGGTTAAGCAAATATCTTTACTATCATTTAAGTTATGTAAAGATCAGTTTCTCTCTAGCAACTGAAATCTGCGTTGTGGATGAAACTCCGAGTCATAAGGATTATATATATATATATATATATATATATATATATATATATATATATATATATATATAATTTACTATATGAATAGTGACGTAAATTAAAATATATACATATGAAGATGGCGTACATTTACAGTTATTATTCATGTATGTATAAAACAGTGCTCAATGTATGAACAGTGCTCTCTCTCTCTATCTCTCTCCCTCTTTATATATATATATATATATATATATATATATATATATATGTATATTTATTTATTTTCTTACGTCTGTGGCACTTTTCAGAGTTTCATATGTTATGCAATCACCAGGTGTATATTTCAAATTGATAGTTTAATAGATTTGAATTTAAGTTCACTTGAGGTTCATTGGAATTAAATCATATAAAGTTAAGTTATTCTTTTTGTTAATAACAATATTAAAAATTTGGTTATTTTAAATTTACATGTGGATAAAAATAAGAAAAAATTAAAATTAAATTAAAAGTAAAAAGCAGGTAGAAAAGATCAAAGTGGCGTAAATCATGAGTCATAAGATTTAATTATGCAAATATGACATGTGCATAACAAATGTAGGGACAATTAACATTTTAATTAAAAATAAGATAAAAGAAAAGAAAAGAAAAATTAGGAAGAAAAATTTAGAATTAAGAATTAAGTATTAAACAATGTAAGGAGTCAAAAGTGTTTTAATTTATAACTGTCAAAAGTCATATTGTGTGGGAAAGAAAAAAGAAAGAAAGAAAGAAATATGCGAACGTAAAGAAGATTTGTATCAATTTAAAATATTCACATGTTAATTACATAAGGCAGGATACTTGGAGTTTCCTGCATTATGTAATTATAGATGGAGAAAAATATGTATGATTATTAATATATATATATATATATATATATATATATATATATATATATATATATATATATATATATATATATATATATATATATATATATGTAGCTATATATATTAATATATAAATATATTAATATATATATATTAATATATATTAATATATATATATTAATATATATTAATATATATATATTAATATATATATGTATATTAATATATATATATATATATATAATATTTATTAATAGATATAAAATAAATATATATTTATAAATATATACTTATATGAATATTTATATATTTATTAATACTTGAATATATAATTATTTATATATATTAATATATGAATATATATATATTAATACATATATGAATACAAATATATATTAATATATATATATTAATATGTATATATATCAATATATATATATTGGTACATATATAATAATAAATATATATATATATGTATAAATGTATATATATATATAATTCCATTAATATACACACATATATATATTATTAATACACACACACACACACACACACACACACACACACACATATATATATATATATATATATATTGTATAACTGTAGGGCCATCAGAGACGTAAAGAATTTCCTCACGTGACCTTACGAGAACTCATGTTATCTTACGCTTTTCTTCAAAGAACTTGAAATCTCTAAACAAGCACTTGTCAACAACAGATTCCCAAATTATTTCTTTGACTACTACATAAGACTTTTCCTTTCAAACTTAACCAACAACAGCAGCAAACACACTGATATTAATAAGAACAATTACATATTTTACAAAAACTCTATAGAAATTATAAACTGAACAAATCTTCACTTCGAAACATCGTCCGAAAATACGCAACTCCCGTTGACTTAAACAAAAAAAAAATCTTCTATTTTACAAATTTTAACCTCTTCAATAAAAACAACAATTACTTTTATTACACGAAAAATCATATTCATCCATGAAAATGGCTAAATGTATAGACGAAAGCGCTCGGATAAACAAAACATTTGGACAATTTTTATGCAATTAATGTCCCAAAGAGAAAGAAATCATGAGATCACATAAATAATTACAAAAAAAAAAACTTAACCATCAATCTTTGTCACTTTCAATGAAACCTGCACACACACACACACACACACACACACACACACACACACACACACACACACACACACATATATATATATATATATATATATATATATATAAAGAAATGGCCTGAGGATAATATCCCAAAGAGATGTTATTAATATTAAATTTTGATAATCAAATATTATAATATATACATGTTGTACGACCCTGACAAAGAGGCTCACTGAGATGAACTTAACATTAGACTCTTTAGAAATTTCTATTTAATACAAAGATGAGAAGACAAAGAATGTGTGTCTCTAAAAACAGTGTCCGCTATCGACGAAAACAGTCTCACAATGAGCTGACAGAAAGGAACAGGGGACAACTCACGACGATTCGAATGTAAGACCTTCCCGTTAAACTGTTTTCCTCATCGTCTTCGCTTCATCTCCTTGCGCATCTACATTAGAGGTTAACAGTATTCTTACTGCTACAGTCTCATGGTCTTTATTTTGCTAGTGACAATCTGGTCAAAGAGTTAGTTTTAAGCCAGAAGTGTTTGATTGGAAGAAACTTTACTCTGAGAAAGAACCTACTGTCTGCGCTGAGTTGCAACGCTCCAAAATGATATAGTAACGGCATTTTTTCTTAGAAGGAAATTGTTAAAAAACAAAAACAAACACACAAACAAAAACAAACACACAAACAAACACACAAACACAAACACAAACACACAAACACAAACACAAACATAAACACAAAAAACATAAACACACAAAACAAAAAACACACAAACACACAAAAACACACAAACACAAACACACACAAACACACACACACAAACACAAACACACAAACACACAAACACAAACACACAAACACACAAACACAAACACACACACAAACACACACACACCCACACACATATATACACACACAATATCTCTACTTCGTTTACTTTTTGTCATATTAACAAACTCCAATATAGTGTCGATCATACAGCTGAGATAAAAAAAATGATTATAATAAATAAAATATTAACATAAGTTAATTCTGAAAAATATTAATTTGCATAATAAAATCAAAATATTATGTACGACAATTTAGATGCAACGAAACCTTTTCAAAAATATAAACAAATCATATTCAAAAGACAAATCATTGATTCATCATTTATAACTGTTATCACGTTAAATACATACGAATAAGACGGTAAAAAAAGTAAAATTCCCAACTAGTTTTAAGCTTTACGATACGGATTTCTTTTACAGATATCGCTTAAAACTATTGACAAGCAAAAACTCTTTTCGCTGTTATGAATTTTTGAGTATCTTGTTTGCTTGAACTTTACGCCACCCAATGTCGTTAGACGAGAAAAGATGTTATCCGAATATAACATTTTTTTCTTTGTCACCTTTTCGAGTAAGCGTAGGTCACAAAATCGGTTTAATCGTTGAGATACTTATTTATAGGCATAAGACTCGCTAAAATCAACACTTCTTCCAAATTTACACAAAAACCTTCACTGCTTCCGCAATCAAAAAGCGTCCATAACTTTCTGAATCTCATTTCCCGGTTGCTTTGGCTCGCTTCCGGCTGTCTTCGGTTGAAGAATGTGCACTGGAGATACATTTCCCAAAATTCGATACAAATTGGATGTCAAATCACGAAGCATAACTGTCATATCCGTTGGATATTTGGTTTATAAATGAGAAAACACACGGAACGATACGGTTTCTTTCTTTTTAGCAGTGTAGTAATCAATGTTTCATTTTTTATATCTGCTAGAAATCATAGCATACGTAGAGAATTGCTCGAGAGTTTTCGAAGTGTTTTGTATTCACTCATGCAAATAAAGAAACCCAAATATAGATTACATGGAAAAATATATAGATTTATAGAAAGAAAGCCACGTACGGTCTTCTGTTTGGCAGTTAGGGTAAAGTCATGAGATATTTAAAAAAAACAATTTGAGATCTCAACATCTCATCAAGAAAATTCTTCATAATATACTATAACAAAATGGTTTACAAATCTTTTTAGATGACATTCAAATTAATATATGTCAATAAATACCTACAGGGACAAACACAAGCACGCCGAACCAGATTATAACGAATCTCTTTAAGTGAAATACTGTTACGAAATTTTTGAATATTAAAATAAAAATAAAGTTTTAAAAATAATTTTAACAATAAGTAAATAGCTGAATGTGGTTGGCGAAGTCATCCATCTTAAAACATCGGACGATAAATTTTAAAACTAAAGATTAGCTTGCCTGGAAATTCGATATTAAATTGTAGCCAGCCTTTGTTTCCCTTCTTTAACCATATATCGAAAAAAAACAAGTCATTAAGTTCGTAAATTTACACTTTATACTGATTTAATTAGTTGATCTATCTATCTATCTATCTATCTATCTATCTATCTATCTATCTATCTATCTCATTTAATTACTTTATATATATATATATATATATATATATATATATATATATATATATATAAAGGAAAACTTAACACAACATGTAGATTGGTTATAAATTATGATTCATTTCTATGAGCTAAAATGGCTCTTTTCATCAGACCACACTATATTTGATCCATTCGGTATAAATATTTTCCTGGAATAAACATTTCTTTAAAATGAAATGGAAAACAAGTAACATGATCTAGAACAGAGACTTTAGCCGTATCTCAGTTAAGGATTACTAGACTGATGGAAAAGAGTTGAATTTGCCTTAGATAGTGACCATGAACTCAACACACACACTCACAAGCACATGAATACGTATATACAGATAACCCTTCATATTAACACATCGAGATACACATATGTTCATACTTCCACATATGTACATACACATGCGTCTGTGATTACACTTACATATACTCGCAGACACACGTTCATCCATGTCCACATAAATATTGCGTTCGCTCACTTATATATATGTATATGAAGACTGGAGTTATACACATATAGTTAGTAGTAACATATATATACGCAAATCTACTGACAAAACTCACATATACCCAGAAAATACGCATATATTTGCATACTTATACACATACGCACATGCATACGTATATCTGCCTAGAGACAGGTCCGTATTTATATATATGTGTAGATAGAAATGTGTACTCATACATGCACCCATCCATCCATCTATATCCACATGAAACTATTGCGTTCGCACACACACACACACACACACACACACACACACACACATATATATATATATATATATTAGTCATCCACATACAAGCCCATTTCGCTGTATCACAGCTCATCAGTGTGGCTAGACATATCCACTTGCTTCTGGCCGGGATCGAAACTCGACCGATTTGGTGTCAGTTGGAGTCTCTACTCCCTATGTTGTGGATCCCGGGAATGGGGCCCACACAAATAAATGTACAACGACCAGTAATTAAGATAGAAAATAAGTGTATTAACATAAGGATATAGACTTGAATGAAGATTAGTAGTCCAGGAATGCGTGTTAGTAAAAAGTATATGTACAAGTCTCTGGAAGTGAAGCCGTAGTATATTGAGTATGTCCGCGTCGGAAGCTGACGGATACTGACTGCTAATCTCTCCCTGGACTCTCGTATTCTCCGGTTACCTCTCTGTGAAAAGGCGGTATTCGGTACTTTTGACCCCCAAGTAGGGCAAAATGTGGCCCAAGGCCTTTTTAACGTGGGTTCTCCGGGCCATATAGTCCAGCCAAAAACATCTGTCTAATTTTGCCCAGTAGTGACTCTACACTTCGGCGGAGGCACAACTGGGTAAATACTCTCCGCCCGAAGATAGAGAGATTGACAGTGTTAAAAAAATTACCGTAAACACGGTTTTCTGGTATTTATTTAGCCCCCACCCCCCAACTACTATAGCAAAATGAGGTACAAGACCTATCTAAATGTGGGTCCTTCGGGCCATATAGCCCAGTCAAATATTTCTGTTTAATTTTGCCCAGTCGTAACTATACCAGTCGTGACTATACCGCTCGAAGGCAGAGAGCTGACAGTGTCAATGGAACTACTGCGTGAAAACGCGGCGTTCTGGTATTTATTTGCCCTTCCACTGGGGCAAAATGTGGCACAAAGTCATTTTAATGTGGGTTTACTAGGTCGTATAGCCCAGTCAAAAATCTTTGGCGAATCCACGATTGGTTTAATGCTTTCCGGCCGAAGTCAGAGAGCTGACAGTGTAAATGGAACTACGTCTATAACAGTAGCATAAGTATACTCTGGACGAGTCCAACTTTATGAAAAAGGAGAACCCTATAACAATATATATATATATATATATATATATATATATATATATATATATACTAGTAGTATAGTCCGGTGTTGCTCTGGTGTAACGAAAGCTTTAAAACTAATCCATGGTCCTGGAGCTCAGACTGTTTGGACGTTGGTACGAAAGTCTAAACACAATAGTTGTTTCCAGTTAAAGTGAAACAGTAGACTGGAAGAAAAATGAATGGATGTAAGTCAAATTTTCATTTTCTGCTTTCGATATCAAATAAGTCTTTTTCGTCGTAAACTGAATTTTGAAGGCTAAATAAGTCCTCTAAGTAAATGTTATCATGGCTGAGACAAAGAACTACAATTAAGCCTACTTAGAGCCAAACACGAAGCAAAAACTAAAATAAAAGGGCTGAAAAAAATACGGACATACAGGCAGATAAACAGACACACACACAAACATCTTGGCTTTTAGATATATATTACCGATTTTGTGCACTATTGTAAGAACTGCAACCTTGAAACTTCTGAATATTGTTTCTGATGTCTTTGTCCATGAGTGTATCAAATTTTGATTAAAATCGAACCACTCCTTCTATAACCTGATTTTTTCGATTATCGATTTTCGATATTTATCGGGGGTACCTCGACACAAAACCTCGCTAAAAACACTCGCAGACGCCTATAGTACAACTGTGTAAATTTTAAAGAAAATCAGTTCAGCCGTTTCGGAGTCTATAGATAACGGACACACACAGACAAAGTTCTATTTTATAAATAAGTTTATATATTTTTTTAATCATTTCACCCCAAGCAAGGCATTCCACTGACACTATTGCACATGGGGCTACATAGGGGAAGGTAAAGAGAAAGAGTGGTTAGATATAGGAAATATAGGAAATATCAGAAGGAGGGTAATAGATGGGTAAGGATACCGAGGCTGTGGGTTGGGTAGATGGGAAGATTGTTTGAAAGAATGAATGCGAGTTAGAATTCAAACCTAGGGGGCACCAGTGATCTAAGTTCATCGGAGCAGAAGCGGTGAAAGTATTTATAGAAGAGACACAGGGAAGCCACGTCGCGCTGGTGAGAGAGAGACTGCAGCCAGTCTGCCAAGTCTGTATTGATCACATTACAGACTCTCCGTTGTACTTTGTCAAGAAGCCCGAGGAGAATAGCAGGGGCACCCGAACAGATGTGGCAGCCGTATTCAATGCACGGGCGGATGGTAGATTTATATATGTGCAGGATAGATTCAGACGGAAAAAAAACTTCAGGGCCCTGCACAGAGAACCGACTTTCTCAGCAGCGGATTTAGCAATGGATTCGATATAGTCATTCTACTTGAGGTCCGCTGAAAGTGTGACACCAAGGAGACGTAGTGTTTTACTCTCTGGGAGGCAAGCGTGTTCCATGCTAATGGGAGGTAGGTGCGATTGTCTATGATGGTTAATTGAGAGTAGCTTCGTTTTAGAAGCATTAAAGTTTACGAGACATTTATTACCCCAGTCCACTACGGATTGGAGGTCCTTTCCAAGCTCGGTTGCAAAGTTAGCTTTGTCGCCCACACCAGATTTTTGATCAAGGCGACAGTAAACTGTGGTGTCATCGGCGTACATACCTACTTGGGATCTTATGGTATCAGGGAGATCATTAATGTAGATCAGAAAGAGCGTAGGACCTAGGATAGAGCCTTGAGGGACACCTTGCGTTCGTATGGTAGTTCTGGGAGGCATGTCCGTTTAATACCACCTTCAATGTGCAGTTAGAGAGGAAAGACTGGATTAGTTCAAACAAATGTCCAGTTATACCATAGCTCCGCAGTTTGCATAGAAGGTAAGCATGCCAAACTCTGTCGAATGCTTTAGAGATATCCAAAGGCAACGGTTCGGGCTTCGCCATTCTTGTCGAGTGCCTGGTATTTATACTCGGTGATGGTCATTAGCATATCAGCAGTAGACCTAGGTGAAGCTGAAACCGTACTGCTTGTCTGAAAGGAGCCTGTGTGCTGTGAGATGCTGAACCACCTCGGCGTTGATAATTGCTTCGAACACTTTGCCAAAGATCGGAAGAAGGCTGATAGGGCGGTAATTTGCGGGGTCCGATGGTTCACCAGTTTTTTAAATATAGGAACTACTGAGGAAGAATTCCAACAGGCAGGAAAGCAGGAAGCAGATAGGCAAAAGTTGTATAGCTTAGAAAGGACAGAGTAGAGTTCAGGGGCACATTTCTTTAAGACTATGATTGGGATTTCCGTCCCCTCCGCTTGCTTTGTGAGGGTCAAGTTTTAAGATTATCTTCATAGACCAGCGAGGGTTTAATGTGGAAGTCATTCTGCTGAGCCCCAGTTCTAGGTGGGAAGTCGGGTGTAGAAACTCCAGATGAGTCCAGTCCCGAATTGTTCGAGAATCTGCGGGCAAAGCATTCAGCCTTGTCCGCAGAGGAGGTGAGGACCTCAAATTTATTGATTAGTAGTGGTATTGAGGAATTGCTCTTGTAAAGCTCTCTTTTACAGAGTCGCCAGTAGTCTTTGGCGCCGAAATTAGAGGATGCTATGCGTTGCTTCATTCTGGCAGCAAACAACATCTTAGCTTCGTTAAGTATCTTTTTACACTTATTACGAGCTGAAGCGAAAAGACGTTTGTTTTGGTCCGACGCGTAGCTACAACAGACTCGGAAGAAATGATTCTGGTGGGCAATGGCGGCTGAGCAAGCAGGTGAGAACCATGGAGACGAATGATACTTAAGGTGAAATTTCCTGGCAGGGATGAAAACATCGATGCCAGCCTTAACTCAGGAGGAGACCTCGGATGCACATTTTTCAACGGGAAGACTAAAAACTTTGTTCCATGGGACGTCACAGAGGATATCTCGGAACGAATCCCAGTCTGCCCTTTGGTAGCAGTAGGATATTCTACTGTTCTGGGTTTCTTGGGTCGGGTGGGAGTGGAATGAAATGTTGACGGAAACTACGGTGTGGTCAGATTTCCGAAAGTTCAGAGCTGTCTGGTAGTGCAAGAGTCTGAGATGGAAGTGAAGCAGAGGTCTAGTAGTGAGTCTCTTCCGTTAGGGTTGTCGGAGAAACGCGTGGGGAAGTCCACCACTTGCGTAAGAGATGGAGTGATTGAAACTTCATGGTGTGGATACCAGCAAGGTCAGTGACAGAATTCTCCAGCCACTTGGTTTGGTGGGCGTTAAAGTCACCAAACACAAATATATGGGCAGAGAGATGGAAAGAAATGGCTTTGTCGATATTGTCAGAGATGCTCTCAAGTAACGAACAGTCAGAGGAGGAAGAGGCGCGGTAGAGAAAGAAGTGATAGCTAATCGAGTTTAGAAGTGAGAGACGGAAGCACATGAAAGAATGATCCAGGGATTCAAGAAATGACACCCTAGCTAGGGGAAGGTGTTCGCTGATATACACACCCATGCATATGAACATTGGAGTCCTTCCTGAAGAGAGGAAGGTAGCCAGGAACGTAAAACTCAGAAGAGGGGATCGAAGGATCAAGGTTAGTTTCACATAGAGTAAGATATCAGGTGAGTTAGAGTGAAGGAATGCTTCTAAGCTAAGAAAGTTAGTGCGGATACCACGTATGTTAGTGAAAGAGACGCAGATGGGTTTGGGCGTTTTCAGACTAGCTGGTTTAGTTTTGCTATTATGTTTGCTTTTTTCCATAGTGATTCAGTTAAGGAGAGGTCTTAGAATAGAGTCAGTCGGTCACTTGTTTACAGCATGTGAAGGATGGAGACTGGCACGGCCTACAACATAATTTACATGCAGGGATGCCCGTCCATGAGCGATATGACACTACAAGAACCCCGGTTTATTCAACTGTTGATCAGAGCAGCCTCTCAAGACGCTACGCAAGATTTCGGGCTCCTAACTACCAGTCGGAAGCATCAACCAGGAAACTGCCAACCTGGTACCCTCAAAATGTAAAGAAGTTGCCACCATACTCAGTAACTGCAAAGAGTTTCCAGCTGAACTAACACTAAGACCGAAGAAGGGGGATGAACCGGGAACCCCTTCCTAAACAAGGAACAAGGCGATCACCTCTACCCGTGTTCAAAAGTAGCGGGTGGAGTGTGAGACCGGGCGATAGTAGGAAGTATCTACTCCAATTAAAAAAAGAAAAAGAAAAGTGTAACTGAAATTTTGAAGTTTTAACTTACTATAATATATATACAAATCTTTCAAGGTATGTATATCAATTTTTTATCCCCGCGCACACTCGTTTTTTTTTCATCCAAATAGATGCTTATAAAACTTATACGTGTATATACACGAAGAAGGCGAACATGTATACACATGCATGTTCAATTTTTCTCAAATTAGGTGGTTATATTTCATATTATATAATATCATAACAACCTTTGCATACATATACCGGCATATATCATTTGGATTTCGATATCAACATGAATGCATGAGTATACTGATGAATACAGGAAGGTATAATAAAATTCAGGAGGGTACAATCGATTACATCCTTAATCCAAGATTAGTGCTGACAACATAGATATTATCATAATATAATAATATATTATAATACATATAATCAGGTGACTCTATATACACGAAAAACATATATATGATTAGATACAGTCTTATACATTAATTAAAATATTTAAGTGCACTCATATGCACGATAGAAGCTTTTATTAATTTTTTATTTAATCTTTCCAGTATTCTTACATGTTTCCCTTTTGAGATAAGAAATGTGTAAATGTTTCACTAATTTTTCAACTTTTCAAGCACTTTCAGTCTCTTCCATTTTCAAGGATGTTATTTTACCGATGTTGTTACGTTCTCATGTTTCAATGTCATGCAATTTTTCGTTTTAGTGGTTTTTGTTTTTTGTTTGATATATATATATATATATATATATATATATATATATATATATATATATATAGTCATCCGCAGACAGATCTTTTTCGCTGTATCACAGCTCATCAGTACGGTTAGACTCCGATTGCTTTTAATTTATAAAGGAAAACTCAACACGTCATTTCAATTGGTTATAAACTATAGCTTATTTCAATGAGTTTAATTAGCTCATTTCATCAGACGCTAAAATATTCCTTCCATCTGGTACAAAATTTCTGCCAGAATGAGTCTTTTTTTAATGAAGAGAGGGATAACAATATGAATAATAATAATAATAAGCTTAACATTACAAACCAAAAAACTAACATTAAAAATAAGGGGAAAGAGGAGAAAGAAGGAAAGAATGGAATCAAAAAAGAAAAATGAGTCCAGTTCCAAATATTACCGTCGGACCTGTCGTCGGACCTGTCTGGGGCAGTTCAGTCCGTCATGAAGAGGTTGACCTCTGAAAAAAACCCAATTCCCTTGGCTGTTGGCGCCTGTTTGACCCTATAAGGCCAACCTATCTGCTTATACTAACGTCTCTCCACATATACATATGTATACATTCCCATATATACTTACAATGTGACTTTGCTTATGTTTACATATATTCACCGATTTCATTAATTCACTTTTTCTTTTTTCTTTTTCTTTATGAGTTTTAGCGCTCTAATACTCACACGTATATCTACTTCTATGTGCCCTGTCCCTTCAGGACGTAGGCGATCATGGTTCTCCATGTCTCCCTATCCAACCTGATACTGACTGGTCAGATAGAAGGAAAGAGAGACAGAGGAAGGCAGCGGATAACATATTTGCAGGGTCTGATCAGGTAGATGACGGAACGGGGGTTGCCAGGAGCAACAGGAGCAAACATACTAAGAGCCACACATATATACGTTTCATAAATATAAGGTTGAATTATCCTCACCGCTTATATATATATATATATATATAGGTGTTGTAAAATTAAGATTTGTATATATATATTTGTATATATATATATACATATATATATATATATATATATATATATAACAAAGTAACTTGTATTTATATATATATATATATATATATATATAACAAAGTAGCTTCAATCTACCTTCATCGTCTTATATATACCCTAAAGTACAGTTATTTTTTCTATTTTAATATAACTCGATCCCACAATCAGAAGCTACCCTTGCATCATTATATTGATTCTCTCATCTTCTGATAATTATTTTGTTTCAATTAACTGATATATTACATACTATGTCGTCTGCATATGTTTGACGTACATTATATTTCAATGCATTTTCGCTCCTTTAGCAGTTCTACCCTTTTAAGTGATAAAAAAAACCTGAATAACTATTTTCGTAAATGTCCCACAAACACATTCGACATCATTGCCGACAAGTCGCATACATTCAAATGTTTCATAACTGACACCGAAAAATCTAGGTTTTCTGCGACAACTTCATTCTATACTTCGTTCCATCCTCTTAATTCATTCCCCTACCTATCACTGACATACTTTCTACTGATTAACCTCGTAAAGTATCGAACAATCTTAAAAAAAAAGTGTAAAACATTACATATTCTTGTTGTAACTTACGGCGAACATGTTCTGTTGCAAAGATTGATTTAGAAGCATCAAACACAATGATGTTGATGTTGAAGATAAAAAACGGTTTAGACCAAGTATACGCACATATATAAATATTTTTCTGGTGTTAATAAAAAGGTGCTCAATGTAATATAACAGTGCTATAAATTATATATTAGTAAATATACATATCATCCTACATATATAGCACAACTCGCAGTATCATGTACTACGCAATCATCAGGTGCATGTTATAAACTGTTTGTAATATGCAGCTGATGAATTCAACGTGCATGAAACTACGAGTCCTGCTATAGACCTAGGATAATATATATATATATATATATATATATATATATATATATATGTGTGTGTGTGTGTGTGTGTGTGTGTGTGTGTTTGTTTACGTCGGGCAATGAAAATAAATAAAACTGTTTATTTCTTATTTAATTCAAAGGTAAACACTAATAAAATACTAATATAAGACTGAGTGTTTTTGGAATGTTTCTACATTCATTTTCCTTAAATTCTTTCCCGGTGCAAAAATAAAAGAGCAAGCTTTTTATAAAAAGATATACTCTATTAAGTCTCCTGAGGCAGCGACAAAGGTAGGAATAGCTGATTATTCTACGTATGTATGTCTAGGAGATTAGAATCGAGTGCGCACAAAAGCCCAAAACTTGAATCCACATTCATGGTTTTATCATAAATTTCAGACATGATGACTGCTGAAGTAGAAGATGAAAAGATTCCGTTCAAATGATGTTGTAATGAAGTTAGATGGAAATGAATCAAAAGATAATACACAGGAGAAGGCGCTATAAAAACTGAAAGAACGAGTAAAAAGTAAAAGGTGTATAATGTTCAGAAAAGAGGCGGATAAATGTATCAGTGAAAAAGACTTAAATGTAGAAGAAAATGAAGAAGTAACCTAAAAGTAAAATGTGAGAGAAAAAGAAAGAAGTAGCAGGTAAATAAGGGAGAGAAACAGTCAAGTCAATTGTAATATGACTGCTGTAATTTGTTCAATATATTTTAAAAGAAGAAAATCCTACACAGAAAAAAGTCAAGAAAAGAAAACCCAAAATTAATGTCCAGTGCGTAGTAAATAATTTATAAGAATCTACGTATCCAACCAATCTCTCAGGTAACATGAAGAATATTCAATCTATCTATCTCTCGTGCATATATATATATATATATATATATATATATATATATATATATATAGTACTGTGCAAAAGTATTAGGACAAGAACTATTTTATCTTTTATGCGGCATACTGACAGAAAATAAAAAATCTAATGAAATTAATCTTATTAGATTTACTCAACAAATGCAATAAAAAAATATAAAATAAATTTTATATGTTAATAATGTTACAAAATAATTTTAATATTTAATATAATAGACTTTTGCTTTGATCACAGCCTTCATTCTGTCAGGTAATTGACATCACAAGCTTCTTCAATGTATTTAATGGTATCTCCTGCCAAGTAGCGTGCATTTGTTCTTAAAATGTGTCTTGTGAAGTAACATTAGATTTACCAATTTTTTAAAGAAAAAGTCAGTCATATTCATGGATAATAAAATAATGAGTAGTTTCAAAATAACGTGTTTAATAGAACATTCGAAAAATTAAATATAACTTCTTTTTAATACATTTCTTTTACACCTAGTTTAAATAATCAATATTTATTAGCAAATTACTTGGCTTTTTACCCTGTGTTTGAATTTCAGTGAGTTTTTTAGAAAAATCATCCCTGTACTAATACGTTTGCCCACTACCGGTAGTGTGCAAATGTGTTAGGACAGGGGTGATGTTAAACTTTACTGTGATGCGTCATAAAAGATAAAATAGCTCTTGTCCTAATACTTTTCACAGTACTGTATATATTAGAAAAACCATTACATTAAATACAAAAGAATTAAGAATCAGCAACAATAAAACCAAACGACTGAGGAGTGAAGACATTACAATAATGGCATCACAAAACTTCAAATTCGGCATAAACGAAACGATACTGCTCAAATATGTGAGTGACAAGCTTCTCTGTCTGTTTATATATATATATATATATATATATATATATATATATATATATATATATATATAACTCAATATTCAACACTCAATACCATCAGTTATGAGCACAGAAAAATGTACTATTCCTATAATTCTAGACACATACGTAAAAATCTATTTATTCAGTTGAAAAATAAATAAATAAATAAAAATAAAAATTACATTTGACTTTAGCTAACGAAGAGCCGAAAGCCAATGGATATTCAAATCATTGGGACAAATTTTACACATCTTATAACCAGAAAAGTAATCACTTATACAAACACACAAAAGATTATTAAAATCTTAATCGCCTTACCTTGTCAGTGATCTTTCATGAAACATGTATTATACGTTTTGCTGCTAAAATACAATATATATATATATATATATATATGTGTGTGTGTGTGTGTGTGTGTGTGTGTGTGTGTGTGTGTGTGTGTCTGTCTTGTCTCTCTGTGTGTATGTGTGTGTGTGTGTCTCTCTCTCTCTCTCTGTGTCTGTGTCTGTCTGTGTGTATGTGTGTGTGTGTGTCAGATTAAATAAATTGCAAACATTATGTCTGCTTACTTTTAAAAATAAAATCCGTTCAAACTCACCAAATAATCTTTCGCGTATTATAATTGAAAGATGTCAGAAATGAGCTCTAATGTTAACAGATGTCATTATCATTTATTTCACAAGGTACCAAGTACTTTCAATCTTTTTTCCGAGATCATCTTCAGGGGTGTGAGTTATGGTAACATAATATTTGAAGCAGAAAAAAAAATTATAGTAATTTTTAGCAACACAATTTTAACGATATTTTTGTTACCATAACACACACCCCTGAAGATGTATCTACTAATTTTGAAGGTGTTTAAAGTAATCACCAGTAATGTAGACGCCATTAAAGTTAAATATATAATAATAAAAAAAAATTACCCATCACACCCTATATATATATATATATATATATATATATATATAGGGTATCAAAATTATTCTGAAAATCTTGAGGGGATTCCTGATTCCCCAAATTTAAAATTTCCATATAACCATATAAACATATGTACAAAAGGCCACCGTTTTAAAATATGTCCTCCTCTTTCTTCTACACACGCATGCACCCGTCGTGTCATTGACTCGCGTAGTCTTTCAAATATTCGGACACGGTATCGAATTCTCTTTCGGGCCCCCATGACAGGTTGGTGAATCGTCTTTGCATTATCAATGTCCGCTGCATGAACTAACTATTAGGTGGTTTTATAGATGAAAATCCAAAGGATTAATGTCAGAGGAAACGTACAGGATACAGTGAATGAAAACCTCTTCTTATTACCAGGAGTACATCCTCTTGCAAGTCTGTTCGAAGTAAAATACTTGTAGACAGTTTCTGTAAGAGAGTTGGGAGAACATATAGACCTACAATTCCTGCCCTCACCTTAATCGTAAACCGATATCGTATTTTACCATTGGGATACCGATCTGCCCACAAATGTTGGTTGTGCTGCTTCATCCGTAAACAAAACTGAAGAGACAAACAACGGGTTGGCAAAGTTCTTTCGTAGTGAGTTATTAGAGGGCGATAGATTCTGCACACGTTGCAAATGATACGGCTACAGAAGATGCTCTTGAAGTCCGAGCGGTACTATGAAATGTTATACACAACTAGGGCCGTCTGATGTATGCTGATTCCTGGATCGTCGCCAATAGCCTGTAGGAATGTCTTCTCCGTGGTTAGGCGTATGAGTGGATCTCGGTCATCCTCGTGCCATAGTTTGTGCTGCAACGGATCCTGTCTCATCGTCGCGACGAAAAACAACAAAAAAAGGCTGGATGACTCCGCTACCGTCGTTATGGCCGTATGGTCGCAATCTGATTCAGCTGTGATGTCTCGCATCTATGATCATTGGCGTTGCGATATGTAAAAATGACACATGCCTGCTCCGTTTCTCAGTTAACTCCTCACTTCACATTTTATCAGTTGCAGACAGACTAGTCACAAATGTACACGAATGACAAATATAACATAGTCAACTGGTAACATAGCACCCTCTGCCGTAAACTTTTTTAAAACCTAATAACTAAGTTTATATGGGCTTTTATCCTTATTTTCGTGTAAGGAACCCACCGCATTATATGTAAAATTATTTTTGATACACAAACATTTTCTTTCTCTCTCGCCCTCTCTCTCTCTCTCTCTCTCTCTATATATATATATATATATATATATATATAATAATGTTCAAACAAATCATTTCATATATATATATATATATATATATATATATATATATATATATTCGTGTGGTGTGTATGGAGATATTAATATCTATATCTATAAAAGTGACGAGGGTTGACGCCGTGTAAGTATTTGTTTGTTTGATAGATTCGACTTAGCGTCTGCATTTTGCGGTCTAGCTCGACTGGAGTTGTACTCAGATGTAGATCAAAATCTTAGAACGCTAACGACACTTTGAATTTTTTTAGAAAGCCCAAATTATGGGTGGAAAAATATATAATATCACCCTAAAAAGTCAGGGATAAGTTTATGTATTGATTATAATATAGAATCGATCATCCCACGTTATATTATCTATATCTATATATATTGACCCAACCCTCCCACCATAATCCACTAGAGACATTCTGCATTGTTATCTATATCTATAAAAGTGAAGATGGTGGACTTTGTGTAAGTATTCGATATGTAAATTCATCAGATGTTTTTTTTATTATTGTTATTCCTTAAACTACGCGAGTGAAAAGTAGCGTGTTAATAATGTAATAACGTAAATAGTTATTAGATCTACTGTTAGTAGATCTAATAGCTATTTACATTATTACATTATTAACACACTACTGAAACGTTATAAAGAGATTAACAACGCGTGGAACAATAGTCTACGTGTAAATAAATTAATAATTATAACTCCTACCAGAAATTCAAACCAAAATTACTATTATCTTTTATCTAAATGGACATTTTATCATAAACAAAATCTCCTTGAATATTTATTATGTATTTTTTATTGTGAAGTAGCAAACGCATTATTATTAGATACTATAAAACACATTCATACACCGATAATGGTACTATAGTCAGCTACTCATCAGACGATATACTGTTGCAAGAGTTAGGAAATTATATGTAATAATTTTATAGGGATGTGCAGAAAATATTGAGAGGTCGAGAGAAGAGTAATAGTTATGTTTATAGTGCAAAAAGTAATTAAGTATACTTTAGGTGAAAGAATTGCTGTGTTGAAAAGTAACTGTTAATTTGTTTCGTTTCTTTAGTAGGGTTGATTTAGAAAACTGGATAATTGTAAATTTTTTTTGCAAACACATTATATCAAAGGTGATATATATCTCTCTCTCCCATTGTGCGCACGAGTCTAGCTCGTAGATTTTTAAAATGTAAAAATTTTAATCTCCTAACAGGCATAACAACAAACCAGGCTAGAACGCTATTTACATTAAAAAAAAATATGTTTTCCTTTTTTCTTAACTTCCACTGAGTAGGTCGTCCGCCTTTACATACAGAGACGCGACGGCACCCTGACGTGGAGTAACGGTTAGCGCCAGAACAATTACGACTCAGGAGTAGGCTCGACACTCACGAGATTTTCCATAATTTTATTCTTATGCTACATCTAAGTCACACTTAGAAAATCACCATTCCGAGACGTGTGATTACATAAGTTAATAAACATTCGAAAAATTCATTTTTTATGACTCATTATTCCCAAAACTTACCGCATAGCATTCACTTTTTAACGGCAAACCTTTTGCTATAATCAGTTGAACCATTTCGTTTTGTTTTTTTTTCCTTTTTTTATTTACTTGTCCATTTAAGCGCCAAACACAACCCACACACTGGCCACCAAAAGACTGATCTACTTCAGCCATGCTTTGACTTTTTAATTTTTTTTTTGTCAGCCTGTTGTTAACTTTGTGGCAACGCCCTTCTCTTTAATGATACTCTGAAGAAAAACCTTAAACCAAAAGAAAAATGTTATCGCCCACAATGCAATGAAAGAGTAAAGTAACGAGCACCTAATTTTAAAAAAAAATCTTTTTTTGTCATCAGTTATTTCTATTTTTTTTTTCCAGTTTTTTAAATAGAACGTCAGAGAAAGTCTGTAAAGTCGGAAAGGTTTGCTAACTTTTCGTTCTTTTTAAGAAACATACACGAGAAATTTTTTACAGTGTTCGGAAATTGTGTTTCTTTTCCTGAAGAACACACATCAAAAAAATTTTGATGCAGTTCAAATGTATTTTTTCCTTTCATCAGAAAGTTCGTTTTTCTTTCCTTCTGAAGAACACACAACAGCAAAATTTTTATACAGTTCACAGGTCTTTTCACTTCTATCCCTTCTCTTCTCTCTTTAAATTTAACCGCACCCACAGATGCCATGGTGCTTGACCGCTGCCAAAGACGTTAACCGCATCTCCATTCTAAATTGACACCAGGTAAATGACCTTCGCCTACCTATGCGACCCTTCTTCTCGGGTTTCCATTACGCATAGTTTTATAAATCCTAATACATACATGGGACACAGAAATCTGCCTAAATCACTGCTCTCTTCCCCAACAACTTAAACCACCAAAAATCCTCCACTAACTTTCTATTTTCTTCTGTGTCCCTCATAGAACTTCTTTAAACCTCATATTAACCTAATATTGTACTCCCATAAAATCCTCACAGAAATTGACTATCCCGTTTTTCCAAATGTTTTTCACAAAGCGGCCATAGGCGGTAATTCCAATTTCACATGCCAAACATTGGTTGGGGCCGAAACCGAATTTAGCTGGAAGTGCTCGAAAAATATCTTCATCGTCTACACAACTTATCACTTTCCTCAGCCCTACTTTCTCTGACTACTTTCTATACTCTCCCTTCAACACTGTTTCTGATTTTTTTTGTTCATTCTTTGTCAGGTTGCACTAATATCTTATAACTCCATCCCCCCCCAAAAAAAACGCTCACTAACTCTAACTCCACGGTAAAACTCAGCTGTATCCAATGATGTTGGCACATGTTCCTGATCACAGGATGAGCTCGCCATTCCCATTGCTCTAAACCCTCAACCAACCTAACCTAAATGCGTATCGGATTTCTCTACTAAATCTTTTCATAATGAGCGGCTTATTACTACGCATAATTACATAAAGAAGCTAACCCAACCCTCCATATCAAGCGTTCAGTCTTTTTCTGGGTGCGCTGACATGTTATAACTTCGCCGAAAAAAAAATCTCTCACTAACCCCAACTTTACGGTAAAACTCTGTAAAAGTATTCTGTTGTATGCTAGTTTTTTGGCGGCACCAGCAACTTTCATTTTTAAACAGCAAGCCACGTTCCATCAAAAACAAACGTGTTATTTACCACTTTCTTGTGTATATAATTTTTCTGTGACAATAGATTCGGGGCTTTCTCACTACGACTGCGATGATGATAATTCTCCAATTCAATTCTGGGTCCACGATGCTTAATCAACGATGCTGGTAAAACAAACGACGAATGTTGCAATTACGGGATCGACGATGTTTTGCTGGTAAGGAACGTTAGGCTTCATAATTTCAGCAAACTTTACTGCAACCGCTACGGCGATTACTATCAAACATCTTTGGCGACTGTTAATCTTCAAAATCCGCAACGAATTTGGGGCGACGATTAAATTTTTCACATAATTTTTTCGGAGACCACTCAATCCGACTTCAGTTTCACATAACCATTTCATAATCTTCTTCTTCATCTTCTTTGCTCATCGTCGTCACCGTCACAACCACAAATACAATCTGCAACATACGCCTCTGTCGAAAACATTAGAACCAGACCCATATGTAAAATAAATTATAAAATATATTTTCTTTTTCTTTTTATACAAAGACATCTTCGGAGTCATGCAATGGATAAGGAGGTTGTTTGGTCAGGATTTTCAGCACTCCTCATCGGTAGCGTCTAGATACTTAAAAATGGAAATCAAAACTAATAATAAAGATTTTCTAACAGTCAGCTTGACATCACTTCCGTGCCATTGACAGCTATCTTCCGGTACAAACCCAATTGTAGGGCACAAATCTTTGAACCTGGTAGACAAAATAAAAATCACAATTCGGAAATGTTTTCTTTTTTTTTTTGCACCTGACTGGCATTTTTTAATAAATCACATTGTCAACAATTTTATGAATCTCAAAAATATCGTCTAACGAATATTTAACAAAATGAATCGGACTATAAATTTTAAGAGGCATCTCATAATTTTAGCAGTTCAATAAATGGAGATGATCGTAGAATAAGTCAACAACATTATGGATTTGTTCACAACCTTGAAACAAATCCTGTTATCTTCATTATACGTTTGCTATCAATGATAGCAATAAATCCAGAAATTACGATATGTTTCATAAATTTCACAAAAGCGTTGGACAAGGCAAAATCCAAAGATATATTTGATTCATAAGGGAAAGATATTTTGAGATGTGTTTCATTTCAAACATACGCACCGTAATGGGGGCGCTAGAGGGTGTCGTCAGTGATGTAATCGCGAGGATCACTAGGGGGTTTCGGGTCTTTCAACATCATACCCACCTCACCTCGCCGACCCGACCAGAGATGATCAGCCTCCGGCCCACCCTCGGTAAGCGTTTTCAGACACTGCGTTTAGGCCCGGTACAAACAAACGACCCGTATGGAGATTTCAGTGAAAGCACTAAAATAGAAAAAAAGGTGACGAACACAGATGCGTTTGTCTCAGCGGATTTATTTAACCGAGATTTAAGTCAGATGCTCCTAAGAGAACTAGAATACATATATATCAGCAAACATAATCATAAGGAAATAAGATTGGCGCTCTGTTTATGGTAAACTCGGAATGCATACTAAAAAGAACTATTGGACAAGGTCATAAAGTAATCCAGATGAAAGATTTATTAACTGTATGAAGAAAGAATGCATAGTTGCAGCAAATGAGTAATTTATGAGCCATTTCTTGGGTTCATCGAAATCTCGTCAAGTACAGGTACTGAATGATCTGGGTTGTTCAGAATAAATAGCAGAGTAAACTGCCTTCCTACTTTGATTGTAGTACATGTGATGCTCCTTTGAATCTAACGAGATTCGGGTATTACAATTGTGATCGATGACCTCTTGACCAGTTAGTAATTTTTGCTACTTCAACATTACTTTTGTCAAATGTGAAATCTGAAGGCGTGTCGGAATAGTGAAGCAAGACTTTTACATTCACTAACACAAAAATACCAGTAGGAATGGTATAAATCCATCTCTACTTCTCCCAGCTATGGGTTTTAAGGATAGGAAAAACTGTGTTCTATGGCCTCGGTTGGCAACCAGTCTTTTGTAGAAAGAAATGGCAAATTTCTGCGGAAAAAAATCTTAGACAGTCAGGAATCGAAATATGATCGTTCATGCGTATAACACCCATGGTATTTAACTAACTGAATGATTAAGAGATAAGAATAAATACTTCTTAATAAAGCAAATATGAACATTTTAATGTCTCGCTAGTGTTTTAAGAGAGGACGTAAAAAGTGACCGTAACATTAGAAAGCGCATAGAAACAGTGAAAATGCCTTCTGGAATATAAATAAATTATTAAGATATGCGAATATTTAATTAGAAACAGTGCCAAATCGATGTCATATCTAACACGTCTGTAAGACATTGGCGAGGTTTATTTACGGATGAAGACTAAACGTGAAGTGACAGATTTTCTACATCTAATGGCAATGGATACAACGGACAGAACAAAGGAACAATGAGAAATATTTAAGAAAAACAGAAATACATACAGTCAGAAGGAGTTGAAATATCTGGGACAAACAATGAAAAAAGACAGTTTGATGAATTTAATACCCACATGAATTTAAACTGAAGACAAAAAAAAAAAACAGGTAGCAAAGAAGATATGGAATCAACCCTTTAATAAAATGATAACATTTAAGTGAATTTAATGAGCACAACTGAAATTCGAACTCGCCTCTCAGATTTAGTAATCCGAGCCGCAAATTATTTCCACAAGGAATATAAAAGAACAAGTGCTTTGAGAGAAAACGACGCAAAAAAAAAAACGATGTAAAACGATTCTTATTTTATTGCAAGAGTCAATCAGTTTGATCGCAATGGAGCTGCGGTTTGAGGAAAGTGAGAAGGCAGAAGAGAAACAAAATGAACACAACCTAATGGATACAATTATAAAGTTATACAAGGAGATCTAATATTTACTTAAGAAAAGAAAAAGAAAATATATGATTAAAAAAATAGTGATTTTCTAGTCAGTTATTTTGGAAAGATAAATAACGTTTTATTTCTTTAGTTATTTTTTTTTATTTCCCGTTTTATTTTATTGTAATAAAAACTGCGTGTCTGCTTGATAACTTATTGCTTGTTTGGTGAGAGTCCGACTCAAACGGACTTGACCAAGATGGCAAGCAGTGAAGCTTAAGAAATGAAACATCAGCAATAAAAAAATAACAAAGAATTAATAGCTGGGTAAATGTAATTAAAATCTTCTTTTTCGATACATTTATGTTTACCTTTTTCGTTTTCAACTACTAATATATAGTCTTTTGAAAAGAAACATCTCTGCTATGATTAAGAATCAATCAAATTATCTCTTATCCAACCACCTGATCTCCTTGTATTTATTGTACGAACAACAAATCTATTTAATTATTCAGAATATAATCTCATTATACAACCTAAAATTATAGCAATGCACATTTCTGTCTTTTCTTTAATTCGGAACTATCTATCTATCTATCTATCTATCTATCTATCTATCTATCTATCTATCTATTTTCATATATATTTACATGTCTAAATATTTTCATATCTATAAGTATGAATCACAGTCTATTCATATCTGTTTAGCTCTGTTCATATCTATCTATCTATCTATCTATCTATCTATCTATCTATCTATCTATCTAAATATTTTCATATCTATCTACATGTCTATCTCAATATTTTCATATTTATATATATGTATCACAGTCTATTAATATCTGTATAACTCTGTTCATATCTATCTATCTATCTATCTATCTATCTATCTATCTATCTATATATATATATATATATATATATATATATATATATAATATCGCTTAAAGTATACAGGGTTAATGCAATTTGCCGATGTTCGTTCCGGAATTCTTAAAAAAAAAAATTGAAAGAACAAATAACTCCACTTGCCGGATTTGGGGTCAAGTTTTGTCCGAATAGAAGAATTGCGTTTATGTTGCTTTGGTTGAAACCACTACATTACTCAGGAGAGAGTTGGAATAGCTTTTGCATAGAATACGAAATAAAATTATCAGTAGTCCTGAAACCGAACCGGATTGAAATTTGTGTATACGGAATTAAAAGGTAGATCGATGCAGTGTAATTATTTTTTTTTATAATGTGTATACATTTTCTGCGACAGAAATTGAATCAGTGAAAGAAGTTTTAATATAATCAATGTGTTAACATGTATAGAAGTACAGGAAATAAGTAATTGAAATACATGCGTACACATATTTGTGTGTATTTATGTTTACGTGTATTATGTGTATATGATCATACACACACACAAACACACACACACACACACACACACACACACACACACACACACACACATATATATATATATATATATATATTAGTCATCCACATACAAGCCTGTTTTGCTGTATCACAGCTCATCAGTGTGGATGGACACATCTACTTGCCTCTTGCCGGGATCGCAACTTGACCGATTTAGTGTCAGTCGGTGTCGCTACCCGCTAAGCCATAGGCGCATGGAATCAGAGAAGGGAACTTTTAACGTGTTGTATATAAGCAGTGTATGCTTAAATGGAAAAGGAAGCGGCTTGAAGATAAAATCAGAAAGGAGATCCTATTAATATTAATTGATTAGATATTAAAACTGATCCAGCCATAGGAATCAATGATTAATGTGATTAACATAATTTATTTACAGAGACAATATGTATTTTTTACATATAAAATTCAAAATTTAATGAATGTGGATTGAATTCGCTTCATCGGCGATCTTTATTAATATGAAAAAATAAACTTTTTGGATGATGTTATTATATTTGTATTATCAATATGTATATTACTGATAGAGTTTTGTAGGTCGTCATTTATGTTTAATTGAGAAATTATGTGTAATCGATATTTTCTTAAAATTTTTAAGTCAATACTACTTAGGTATTTTCGGATACATATATATATATATATATATATATATATATATATATACCACCAACACCACTATAGCAAAATGCGGTACAAGACCTATCTAAATGTGGGTCCTTCGGGCCACATAGCCCAGTCAAATATTTCTGTTTAATTTTGCTCAGTCGTGAATATACCATTCGGCAGATTCACGACTGTGTTAATGCTCTCCGCTCGAAGGCAGAGAGCTGACAGTGTCAATGGAACTACTGCGTGAAAACGTGGCGTTCTGGTATTTATTTGCCCTTCCACTGGGGCAAAATGTGGCACAAAGTCGTTTTAATGTGGGTTTACTAAGCCATATAGACCAGTCAAAAATCTTTGGCGAATCCACGATTGGTTTAATGCTCTCGCGCCGATGTCAGAGAGCTGACAGTGTAAATGGAACTACGTCTATAACAGTAGCATAAGTATACTCTGGACGAGTCCAACTTTATGAAAAGGGAAGAAACCTATAACAATATATATATATTAGTAGTATAGCCCAGCGTTGCTCGGGTGTAATGAAAGCTTTTAAACTAATCCATGGTCCTTGGCACGAAAGACTAAAAAGCAAGAGTCGTTTCCAGTTAAACCAAACCCGTAGACTGAAAGAAAAATTAATGGATGTAAGCCAAATTTTGATTTCTTGGTATCGATATCAAATAAGTTTTTTTTTCATCATGAACTGAATTTTGAAGGCTAAATAAGTCCTCTGAGTAAATGGTATCATGGCTGAGACTACAATTATACCTACTTAGAGTCAAACCCAAAGCAAAAACTAAAATAAAAGGGCTGAAAAAAATAGACATTCAGGCAGATAAACAGACACACACACAAACATCTTGCCTTTTGTCCTTCCTCAGCGTAGATTCATTCCTCCACATTAGCTCACCTGATATCTTAGCCCTATGTGAAACTAACCTTAACCCTTCTATCCCCTCTTCTGAGTTTACGTTCCTGGCTACCTTCCCGTCTTCAGGAAGGACTCCACTGTTCATATGCATGGGCTTGGTGTCTATGTCAGCGAACACCTTCCCCTAGCTAGGGTGTCATCTTTTGAATCCCCAGATCATTCTTTCATGTGCTTCCGCCTCTCACTTCTAAGCTCGATTAGCTATCTCTTCTTTCTCTACCGCTCTACTTCCTCTGCTGACTATTCGTTACTTGACAGCATCTCTGACAATATCGACAAAACCATTTCTTCCCATCCCTCTGCCCATGTATTCGTGTTTGGTGACTTTAACGCCCACCACACCAAGTGGCTAGAGAACGCTGTCATCGACACTGCTGGTGTCCACACCATGAAGTTTTCAATCCCCCAATCACTTACGCAAGTGGTGGACTTCCCCACGCGTTTATCCGACAAACTTAACGGAAGGGACTCACTTCTTTTAGACCTCTGCTTCACTTCCATCCCAGACTTCTTGCACTACCAGACAACTCTGCTCACTCGGAAACTCTGACCACACTGTAATGTCCGTCAACATTTCATTCCACTCCCGCTCGACCCTTCAAAACCAGACAAATAGAATATCCTACTGCTATCAAAGAGCAGACTGGGATTCGTTCCGAGACTTCCTCTGTGATATCCCTTGGAACAACGTTTTTAGTCTTCCCATCGAAGAATGTGCATATGAGGTCTCCTCCTGGGTTAAAGCTGGCATCGATGCTTTCATCCCTGCCAGGAAATTCCAGCTTAAATCTAATTCGTCTCCATGGTTCTCACCCGCTTGCTCGGCTGCCATTGCCCACCGGAATCATTTCTTCCGACTCTATCGTAGCAACGCGTCGGACCAAAACAGACGCCTTTTCGCTTCAGCTCGTAATAAGTGTAAAAAGATACTTAACGAAGCTAAGATGTTGTTTGCTGCCAGAATGAAGCAACGCATAGCATCCTCTAATTTCGGCGCCAAAGACTACTGACGACTCTGTAAAAGAGTACTTAACAAGAGCAAGTCCACAATAACCCCACTAATCAACCAAATTTGAGGTCCTCACCTCCCCGGCGGATAAGGCTGAATGCTTTGCCCGCAGATTCTCGAACAATTCAAGTCTGGACTCATCTGGAGTTTTACACCCGACTTCTCACCTAGAACCGAGGCACAACTGAATTTATGTCCACATTACACTCTCGCTTGTCTCTAAGATAATCTTAAAATTTGACCCTCACAAAGCGAGCGGAGGAGACGGAATCCCAATCATAGTCTTAAAGAAATGTGCCCCTGAACTCTACCTCTGTCCTTTCTAAGCTATACAACTTCTGCCTATCTGCTTCCTGCTTTCCTGCCTGTTGGAATTCTTCCTCAGTAGTTCCTATATTTAAAACACTGGAGAACCCTCGGACCCTGTAATTTACCGCCTAATCAGCCTTCTTCGATCTTTGGCAAAGTGTTCGAAGCCATTATCAACGCCGAGGTGGTTCAGCATCTCACAGCACACAGGCTCCTCTCGGACAAGCAATATGGTTTCCGCTTCACTAGGTCTACTGCTGATATGCTAACGACCATCACCGAGTACATATACGAGGCACTCGACAGGAATGGCGAAGCCCGAACCGTTGCATTGGATATATCTAAGGCGTTCGACAGAGTTTGGCATGCTGGCCTTCTATGCAAACTGCGGAGCTATGGTATAACTGGACATTTGTTTGAACTAATCCAGTCATTCCTCTCTAACCGCACAATGAAGGTGATATTAAACGGACATGCCTCCCAGAACTATCATACAAACGCAGGTGTCCTCCAAGGCTCCATCTTAGGTCCTACACTCTTCCTGATATACATTAATGATCTCCCTGATTTCATAAGATCCCAAGTAAGTTTGTACGCCGATGAGACTACGGTTTACTTTCGCCTCGACGAAAAATCTGGTGTAGGTGTCAAAGCTAACCTCGCAGCCGAGATTGAAAAAGACCTCCAATCCATAGTGGAGTGGGGTAAGATATGGCTAGTAAATTTTAATGCTTCTAAAACGAAGCTACTCTCAATTAACCATCATCGACAATCGCATCTACCTCCCATTAGCATGGACCAGGCTTGCCTCCCAGAGAGAAAAACACTATGCCTCCTTGGTCTCACACTTTCAACGGACCTCAAATGGAATGACTATATCGAATCCATTGCCAAATCCGCTGCTATGAAAGTCGGTTCTCTGTGTAGGGCCCGGAAGTTTTTTCCGTCTAAATCTATCCTGCACATATATAAATCTACCATCTGACCGTGCATTGAATACTGCTGGCATATCTTGTCGGGTGCCCCTGCTATTCTCCTCGGGCTTCTCGATAAGGTACAGAGGAGGGTCTGTAATGTGATCGATACCGACTTGGCAGACCACCTGCAGTCTCTCTCCCACAGACACGACGTGGTTTCCCTGTGTCTCTTCTATAAATACTTTCACGGCTTCTGCTCCGATGAACTTAGATTACTGCTGCCCCCTAGATACGAATTTGCACGAGATACTAGATTAGCAACTAGATCCCACCCTTCTACAGTGAAACCGATAAAATGCAAACCGCAACTTCTACTCCAACAGTTTCTTTCCGCGCACTTTCCGACTGTCTAATTCCCTTCCACACGATTGCTTCCCCGACGGCTACAATCTCCATGAGTTTAAATGTAAGGTCAATAGACACCTCCTAACACACTAACTTCCTCCCATTCTACCAAACACTCTTCCCATCTGCCCAACCCTCGTCCTCGGTATCCTTACCCATCTATCACCTTCCTCCTGACATTCCCTATGTCTAACCATTCCTCTTTACCTTCCTCTATGTAGCCCTATGCGCAATAGTGGCAGTGGAATTCTTTGCTTGGGGTGAAACGATTAATATATATATATATATATATATATATATATATATATATATATAATCGATTATCTGCACTATAGTAATAACTGAAACTTTGAAACTTCTGAATATTTTTCCTTGTGTTTTTATCTCTGAGTGTATCAAATTTGATTAAAATCGGACCACTCCTTCTATAACCCGAATTTTTCGATTATGGATTTTCGATATCTATCGGGGGTACCTTCACACAAAACCTAGCTAAGAACACTCGCAGTCGCTTATTTTGCAACTGTGTAAATTTTCAAGAAAATCGGTTCGACCGTTTCGGAGTCTATAGGTAACGGACACACACACACAGACACACGCACACAGGCAAAGTTCCATTTATAAATATGTTTAGATATAGTGTTTAATTGTGATAGTGTTTAGCGCCAAGCTTTTCGGTGGTTTTACTGATAAAATATATTTTGGCAAGCATGTTTCTTTATTGGAAAAACTTAATGAAACCAAAAACATTACTTGCTGTTAAAAATCTGTTCATTAAAGTTCCTGTTACAAAACTGTTATATATTCTGGGGACTAACAGAATATAGTTGAACTTGAAAAGAATTTCTTCCTGCCGAAAAAAAAAAAGATCACGCAATGATTTCAGTCAAAGTCGGAACGCAAAAACAACAATTAACTGTATTGTGGAAACATTGCCGGTTTTCAAAATTACAAAATATAAAAAATGAAAATAGTTTAATTAAATTATTCGGTCAGAAGCGAATATAATTTACATTAAATTATTTCAGGTTACAAAACAATGAATGATATTTTACAGCCGACAAAAAATATGTTTTGTGCTAGCCTGTGGAAATTGGGAAAATTTGAACAACGTAATAATAATAACGTGTTTACGTCCAAAGTCAAAATGTAAGTAACCATGGACAACAAATAGAGAATTAGGCCTACCCGAGAATGAAGTAATTGCCTGAACTCGACAGAGTGTGAACTTATAAGACCGTGTTTTACCGGGTCGGGACAGAGAGAGAGAGAGAGAGAGAGAGAGAGAGAGAGAGAGAGAGAGAGAGCAGACAAGCACACACACGTGAGGATTCAAGGAAAGACAACTCCAGCCGTGACTCCCTCGTATGTGCGTGTCCCTCTGACATCTACACACAACCGTCACGTTGACTGCGGCAAATAAACCAGTGAATATAGTTTTGTAGACGCGTTGTCCGTCGTTACATTTCAAGCCGATCATCCTTGACTCCAGGTATGCTAAAACATCAGCGATATACAACAAAACCATTGACATTATTATAAAAGTATATATTTAATAATAATTCTTTGTCCCAACTGAAAATTGAACCTAAAATACTAAAAAAAAAAAAAAATTAACTCTGTTTAACTGTACTACCAAAGTCCCATTCAGTGATCACAGAAATAATATATACCTGCAACGGGACGGTGTTTCAATGGGCTCAGTACTGGGTCCAACCTTCAACAACTTCTACATGGCTAACCTAGAAAATAATATATTTAGCACCACTAAAAGCCCTACGTACGATATGTAGATTATATTCTTATATTAGTTTAAAACGTAGAAGAAAAATATACCCCTAAAAACATTCAACAAAAAACTGTCATCAAGTTCACATACGAATTTAACAAAGATAATAAATTCCCTTTCCTTGACATTTTAATAGACACAAACAATAACACATTTACTAACTCTTGATATAAAAACCAACCAGCAAAAACTCTTAACTATAAGAGTGAATGCTCTAACTACTACAAAATAGTAACTACACACAATTTAATTAACCAAATAAACTTCCCCCATAAAAATGCTAATTTACTCTGAACTAAAAGATATAGACGTTAATAATGGCTTCCCAAACCACATTGTAGATGATCAAATAAGACCATATTTTATAAACGCAAGCAAAATATGGTAATTCCACAAAAGACCCTAAAAATATCAATCTATTTTATTGCCACCAGATGCACGATAACTACAAACAGGATGAAAATATCATAAACAATCTCATTTGTACTAATATATGTCCCGTTGAATCTAAAAAAATTCAAAATTATAAAAGATACAATACTAATAATTTAAGTATCCGTAATAACTCCTCCCTACTAGCTGATGTTTAACTTAAAACCAACGTTATATCTCAATTCAAATGTCCCTTGAAAGAATGTATATCCGATAATATATATATATATATATATATATATATATATATATATATATATGTTGAATTCACAACAATTACATTAATGAGACGCTTAAATTACACATGTCTGAGCGTGTATTTCTAGACATCTACAACAATATTCCTTTTAAACAAGTTGTGTTAAACGACAGAGACAACATAGTCTTATATATTTTCTTTTTAATTTTTTCATATTTTCTGATTAGACTTTTTATTACTTGAAAAAAAAAGTCTATTCAGAAAATATAAAACAATTCAAAATAAAATATCTAAGACTATTTTGTATCTATTGTTTAACACAACTTGTTTAAAAGAAAAGATGCTGCCAAAATATACGTACTTTAACAATATTCTTGTCTACATTCACAATATAAAAAATAATGATCGATAACACAATTATCTACAGTAACAAAACAACAAAATCAAACTACAGATCTTCGAGGCATTATTCATTAAAAGATTTCACCATCGATTTATAAAATCATGTATAAATACTGTAGTAGTGTTCTAAAATGTTTATAAAAAGAACAGATTTTTATGCTTTAACACCTGCATGACCATGACATTACGACATGAAAAAATTCCATTTTAGATAATTTTTAGGTTGTAATGAACGCTAAGCAATTTGTCAACCGTTACATTTGAAGCTACAAGAAGTTTACAGTATATTTTAGCAACATCGTTTTGCGGTTATTTTATATTACTACAACTCACACCCCAGAAGATGATCTCTGAATGAGATTGAAAGTACTTGGGAATGTCGAAAAATAATTAAAAAATCTAATGTCAAAATTACGGATCATTTCTTATATCTATCAATTATAATACGCGAAAAAATATATCCGTGAGTATAAACAAATTTTATGAAAAATAAGTACACACAATGTGTGCAGTTTATTCTATCTGACATACATATACATGTACATTTATATATATATATATATATATATATATATATATATATGCACATATATATACACGTATATGTCTTCATATATATATATATATATATATATATATATATATATATATGCAGGTACCTATATATGTGCACATTTATTCATATACATATATATATATATATATATATATATATATATATATATATATAGTGAATCAAGGCAGCAGACAATTTTCTGAATATATATTGTTAGATTTAACAGACAATGAATGCCTATGATGTTTAATACTGATCCGTTCTAAACATTATATTTTGGCGTTAATTTCAAGTGAAATTAAAGACAAAATTTGTCCAACATTTAGATAACTTTTAATATGCTGTTTCTAAGCTTTCAGCTTCCATGAGCCATCTTCAGAGAGTTTACAGGAACGTTAACATAAAGACATCCATCATCAAATATGTTCTCTCGTGTTGACGTAAAACATTGCTATGCAACGATAACATTCAACGAATAGCAGACGCAGTTTTAAATTTGTAATTCAGTTCTATGACGTCACACTGCGTGAGAGACCGAAATTTTAACAGAACCATATGATTAAATGCAATGAAATATTTTGTGACCAGATTGAAATGTGATTTTATTAAGTGGGTTGCTTTGATTTAATGTAGATGGCTACCAATATCTGAAGGTTCTGTTTACTGTGTGTTATTGTGGGTGGTATTGTGTTATCGACTAAAATCTGTCTAATAATACGTACATGGCTATATTTTTCTAAAAAAATGTTGTTCAATTGAACTATGATCAGAAAGGTGCAGGTAGGTCTACGGGAGAGCGTAGTTGTAGTAAAACTAATGTATGTAGTGGGCATATTATTAGTATCAGAGATACAATCTATGAACGGATATGTTAACTGATACACTACATTGGTTTTCCTTAGAAGATTTAGTTGTGCAATTTTAGAGTTATGAGAGACTATGAGGTCAATTGTTTAATATTTTATATAATATATGATGAGCTTAATTTGATTTTTATTATTTATTGATGCAACATTTCTACGTATTATGTTTTTGAGTGTTGTTTCATCATGCTTGTAATTTTTATGCATTTAGTAGCAATAGTATAAGTTAATATTGTTATTTTATTTAAATGCATATATATATCTACATACATATTCATACATATGTATAGATACATATATATGCATATTTATATACATATATACATATAAATATACATATAAATATATATATATATATATATATATATATATATATATATAGAGAGAGAGAGAGAGAGAGAGAAAACCCAGCCCATATTTATACGGTTATAAATCAAGATTTTTTCCAGTGTAAATTTGCTAACATTATTTGATTCAGACCGTTGAAAAATAAATCAATTCAATAAAATCGTAAATAAATTGAGAATAGATTCACCGGATCACACACAATGCAGACAAATGAAACCCAGTATTTACTTTTACATACCTCATGAGAATATATGTACCTGCACAAGAAATCTTGACTTATTTTTCCTTAATATCTTTTGATAATTTTGTTAATTTCTTTTAGTTTCTATTTTGTTTATTTTATTTATTTATTCCTCTATATTTAAATCGACTGAAAATTAACATTGTTTTGGAAATGTTGAACACTTGGACTTACATTGTTTTTATCACATTATCTTCTTCCTAATTATTTGTTAGCTATTTCTGTACAATATTTTCTCTTGTGGAACATCTTTAAAAGATTTTAAAAAATGTTTTGAGAAGATTTTAATGTTTTTAAAGAGATTATTACAGAAAGTGCAATGTTTAGAAAAAAGTTAAATTTTTTTCTGTAATGATAGTTTTATTTTTTAAACATTTTGCGTAAATTATTCTTTGTGATTTTAGTGTAATTTCGTCGCCCTTTGTCCTTTTTTTCTTTTTTTTTTCATCTTTCCTCCTTCATTTTTGTATTTTTAGTCGTTAATGTCCGTGGAAGTAAATTGTTTCTTCTTTATTTTGTTTGAGTCAGTCAGTTAAGTGCCATACGTGATACACGCTTGGGCTATCATGTCTCTTTCGAGACATGACGGACTGGGCAGAAGATTATCCCGCAGTAGGTTGTCATTGCTTTCTGCGGTAGACCGGTTGCTGACCAAGGCTATATAACCCAATCTGTCCTGTTATTTCACCCATTACTGGAAGGAATAGGCGGATTAGTACCTTTCCCAAGGGTATTTGCGCGTAATTGAATACAATGGATTCAACTGGAATTCGAACTCGGCTCCCCGGTTTCTCGTTCCGAGCCAATATCCACTGTACCAAGTGCGTTGTTATTAATCCGTCTCTTCCTTTGTTTGTTTGAGTATATGTTCTAAATGGAATGTGACTCTGATTGTCGCCAATCAGAAGGTTTCGTACCGGGCCTAAACGTAATTTTCCAGTGTATGAAAGCGCTTATCGAGCGTGGGCCAGAAACTGATCATCTCTGGTCGGGTCGGCGCGGTGAGGGTGGTATGATGTTGAAAGACCCGAAACCCCCTAGTAATCCTCGCGATGACATCACTGACGACACCCTCTAGCGCCACCCATTACGGTGCGTATGTTTGAAATTTTACATTATTATATGATTGAGTGATTGAATAAATACTTCCCTTTTTGCGTCTGTCTAACTCAATTTTTTGTTTATATATATATATATATATTTTCTCATAACATATGTCTGTGTAAATAAATATATGGTTTCCTTTGTCTGTATTGCGTGTGATATGATGTATATATTTTCAATTTATTTCTGGTTTCAATAAAAGCTTCACTTCCTCTGTTAAAAATTTCATTTTTAAAAATTCTGAGTGAATTTATTCATTTTTCAACGGTTTGAATGTGACAATGTGAGTAAATTTACACTGTGGATATAAATTTTGATTTATCACTGTCTAAATATGTGGTAAGTTTTCCCCTTAATATTTATAATGCTTTCGATAATTACAGTCCTCTTCTTCTTCTATGTGCCCTGTCCCTTCAGAACGTAGGCGATAATGGTTCTCCACGTCTCCCTATCCATCTTTTTCTTTTATGTGCCCTGTCCCTTCAGGATGTAGGCGATCATATATATATAACCCGATTTTAATTCCGTATTCCACTTTTCGGTTTCGATATAAGCATAATTACATTATACATTTAATAAAGAAATAATGGCACCTCAGATTTATGACTTCAGGCAATGCTAGTAGCGAAAATAATTCTTAATATCAAGAAACTGACAGTTTATAATATGCACCTGATGGTTGCGCAACGCATGAAACTCTGAGTCATGCCTAAAACATAGGATACTATATATATATATATATATATATATATATATATATATATATATATATATATAAAGAATTTTTACAACGTCCAAAATATTAATTTTACAACGTCCAAAATATTAATTTAAAACAGTGCTCGATATATAATATATAGAGCTGTGAATATTTATTATAAATTATATTTTAGAACATGTACATAATTTTATATATATATATATATATATATATATATATATATATATATATATATATATATCCACTACAAATGGTACATTTGTTTCGATATTGAGACTTCAATGTTTGATACCGCCTGATGAGACATCGACGCCTCAATGTCGAAACGAATGTACCATTAGTAGTGGATATATATATATATATATATATATATATATATATAAATGATGTACATGTTCTAAAATACAATTTTAAAAAAAAAATATATATATATATATATATATATATATGTGTGTGTGTGTGTGTGCGTGTGTGTGTGTGTGTGTGTGTGTGTTTTCATGCGTGTGTGTTTTATTTCGGACAAACAAATCCCGACTATTTTGGAAATTTGATAAATGGAAGCTTTTAGAAATAGGGACTTGATTGAAAAGAGATTTGATTATGCCTTTCAACATTTAAGGCTTCATCAGATCCAAAAACGAAAGAACTAAATGTTTGTGTGCGTATTTGCGGTACGGTTAAATCATTAACCTGAAAATGAGAGGAGGATTCTCTTTCAATTTGATTTTAAAAAAAACTGGGAAATTACATTCACAATTTTGTATTTGAATTAAAATTTTTAAGAAAAAATATTAACAACTTTTTTTGATAAAAGTAACTTAATTTCTTTTTTTAATCACGACAAACACCAGCTTAGGGAAAAAGTTACGAAGATACATTATTTAAACATACACACATTTGATTTATTCGTTTTTGCATCTGATGAAGACTTGAATGCCGAAATCCATCATAAAATCTATTTTCAATCATCAACCAAATTCTTTTTCATCAAACGTTTCCATTTGTCATATATATATATATAGTCATCTGCAGACAGATCTGTTTTGCTGTATCACAGCTCATCAGTACGGTTAAACTCCGATTGCTACACAACCCAGGCTCGAAACCCGACCGATTTGGCGTCACTCGGCGATTCTACCGCTGGGCTACGGGGCGTTCGGTTGAAGAAGACAGTCGTTTTAGCGCTTATCATATTACGCGCCCAATAGTTAGCGTGCTCAAATTCATTTTTACTGAATGAGCGATATATATATATATATATATATATATATATATATATATATATATATATATATATATCTATGTGTGTGTGTGTGTGTGTGTGTGTGTGTGTGTGCATGTGCATATCTTTTGAATCCTTTCTGAGCGACCCAGTTGCCAAGTAACAGCCATTTACTCATATTTTATATTTGCTTTTTCTGATGGGAAATTTACCTTAACCTTTTTCGGCTTTTCAAATTTATTTGATTCTCGGATAACTCAAGTCCACGTGACTGCTCCTCCAGTTAATTGGCAAATATGACATTCTGGCAATTTTGCAATTCAAACCGGAATCTTTTGGCGTTATATCTGTTTATGAAGAAATTTAATTAGCTCTCCTGGAATTGACTTGTCGTGCTGGCTTATTGTGCTGGTAGTGAAAACTTTGAAAAACAGACAGAAAAAAAAAAACACGGAAATTTTCGGCCATGTGCCACATTCCGCTCGGAGACAAACATCTCGTGTTGTTGCTATCATCGTTACTGTGTTTCGTGACTGGCCGACATTTCTAAGACAGGCTGATTATTTTTGGTTAATTTAAAGTCAATGTTTGTTGTCAAATCTAATACTACTTAAGTTGTGTTATCTACTTGTATGGCCACTCAACCTTTTTTTGTTTTAAGGTAACACATTTCTATGCCAACATATTTTGGGTTTTTTCAAATATGTCAAAAGTATATAGCCGCGGTCGTAAGTGACTTATTTCAGACATCAGAAACGAAAACGTCAAATATAAAAAAATGAAAAACAGAATGAGTAAACGTTAATTTCAAGACATCAAATTTGATGTTGACGATTGCCTTATGGGTGATGAATTTAGAGATTTATTAACTGTGAATTCAATCCCAGTGCCCGGTAATACAGCCTCAGTAGAAACAGGCCAATTAATTATTAATCAGTAATAAATAAGATAAATATGCGATATCCAAAGACAGGGTCAGCGACATGAGATCAATAGATTAAATACAAAATCAGTTTAAAATTCTCTAAAGTGTACCTAGATCTACAAGTAACGGAACATATTATAAGGAAAGAAGCACAACGGCCGAAAAGTTGGGATAATAAAGATCGGAAATAATGATGACTCATCATCACAGAAATTCAAATTGAGAAAAATATATAGTCAAAATCCAGAGACAAAGTCTAATTTTATTTCTGTAAGCTGCTACTTGTATTCATTTAATATAAATCATTCATTCTTATTTATTTACTGATTTGTTGTAGATTTTTAATTAAATGTACATTTAAACAGGTGTTCCGAAATTGACGGGAGATTAATTTGAGATTTTCCAAGATTAAATTTAAAAAACAGGTTTAAACTATTTATTATTTTCTTTCAATTCTATTGAAGCTATCTTTGTGCAAGCAAAACTAAAACTAAAAGTTCACAGAATTCTTTAAATTATTTAATTATATTTTAACATGTTTAAACAAACAAATCCATAATTTAATTTATTACAATATTTGCTTCTTTTATGCTGATGAAACCTGGGAGCTAAAACTTAGTCTATGGAGGTAATAAATAATGTCGACCCCTGGGATCATGATATGATACCACAGGTGAGTTTATGGGGAAAGATCCGATTATTAGACAAATAGTAAAAAAAAAAATGAGTGATATGAAATGAGCGGGAAACGCCCTAATTGTAGGCGACTCAGTAAACATGTATTTGTAAAAAATTTTTTTTTAATCATTTCACCTCGAGCAAGGCGGAAACGCCACTGATGTGCAGGGGGCTACATAAATGTAAAAAGATTAATTAGAAAAGAGTGAGGAGTACAAACTAGTTAGAAAGGAACAATAGAAAGCTGAGAAAGCAGGTGCGATGACAGATACATAGGTGGAGAGAAAGGGAAGGTTATACGGGGGTGGGGAGAGAGCTAGAGTCCAGTGGTTAGTAGATGAGTATTGACTTTGCATTTAAATTTCTGGAGGTTGTAGCCGTCAGGAAAGCAAGAATACGGGAGCGAGTTCCACAGGCGGGAAGTGCGAGAGAAGAAGCTGCAGGAGTAGAACTGTCGTCTGCATTTGGCTAACCTGACTGTGAATGGGTGGGGCCCAGTTGCCAGTCTGGTTGCACGAGTAAACACCTGTTGAGGAGGCATCAGTGACTTAAGTTCGTCTGAGCAGAAACCATGAAAGTATTTATAGAACAGACAAAGGGAGGCCACATTTCGACGATGGGGAAGTGGCTGCAGTCGAGCCGCCAGATCAGTACCTATCACATTACAGACTCTCCTTTGGAGCCTGTCAAGAACACTGAGGAGAACGGCAGGGGCACCTGACCATAAATGGCAGCAGTACTCCATGCACGGACGGATGGTAGACTTGTATATATGCAGGATGGATTCAGGTGGAAAAAACATCCTGGATCGACATAGTGACCCAACCTTCTTAGCAGTAGATTTTGCTATGGATTCAATATAGTGGTTCCATTTGAGGTCTGAGGACAGGGTAAGTCTGAGGAGGCGTAATGTATTACTCTCCGGGAGAATCGCTTGGTAAACCATGAAAGTTATTTAAGTGATGATCAACACGGAAATACTATTTGTAATGGAAAAAAAAAACATGTGGATAACCTTAATGACAACTCACCCACTTGATATCAAGCGTTTTCAATCTTCAGTGATGCATTAAAAACAAGGCTCTGGGTTCTTGTTTGGTGATAGTTGACCAGTCTCGTATCATCAGGCTTCTCTCCGGATCAGATTCTGTTGTAGAATATTTTTTCAATACTTCACTTAATGTGTGCGTGTGTGGTGTGTGTGTGTGTGTGTGTGTGTGTGTGTGTGTGTGTGTGTGTGTGTGTGTGTGTGTGAAGATAAAAGAAAAACTTATCTTAGCCGTTCTCTGAGACGGTGAAAACCAAATTAACACCACTAAGTTATCATCGCCGACTGAACACCGACGTGAAATGTGTTCAATACAATTATATTGTAGAACGTTTCAATATTCTTCCTTTGTGAACGAGTTATTACGCGACTTAGGTTTCAACTATGTGGTGTTATCAGGCGATTTTCAATAACTGATTTTCCGGTTTTTGGATGTTTTTATCGGTTATTTTAAGAACGCTCACATAAATGAATTTTTGAACGCCCAATTTTTAAAATTAGAAAAAATTGGAACGTTTTCATCCATAGTTGTATAATACAAAGTCCTTGAAGTGGGTATTTATTTTTGTCCCTGCAGTTGCATTCTTTATTAGTGATTTGTTTTGTTTCTTTATGAAATTTTCTAAATCATTAGTACAGTTAAAAATTCGATTGATTGTGTTCCTATTGAAATTTTTGTTTAGTTCTGGGCTTTTTGGAAAGTGTTTATCGATAAGTTTTAAAAAATATGCAAAATTGTCTAGCCACGTGTGGAAATTGATAATTTATGAAAAAGTCCCATACATAACGTGGAGTATCGTGAGAACAACCAAGCCTTACATTGGTGGCAAAATATGTAGGCTGTGCCTGGAAGAAAAGTTAGCGATCATGTTATTCCCAAACAAAAATGAATTATTGAATGAAATAATATATATTATGACTAAGTGTAACCATACCATAAAAAACCTATTAGGTTCATACAACCATGGAAGAAAACGTTACACTTTCTTCTAATTTTAAAAATTGCGCGTTTAAAAACTCACCGTTACGTGAGCGTTCAAAAAACTCCCCGTTATTTGAGCGTTCTTAAAATACGATAAAAAAACCCGGGTAAAATTAGTTATTGGAAATCGCCTGAAGACAACACATAGTAGAAACCTCGGTCACGTAATAACTCATTTACAAATAAATAATATCTACACACACACACACGCACACACACACACACGCGCGCGCGAGCGCGCGCACGCACATATATATATGTGAGTGTGTGTATGTGTGTTTGATAAAATATAGTTTTAAAATGTGCTAGATTTATGTGTTAAGTGCTCACTATCATGGATAGACTATATGTAAAACTAAATGTGAACATTGAATGCAACACCCAGGAATGACAATCTGTTTCATGGTAAATGCCTGCCGCTTCCGAGAGTCGATTTTAATGTCTACTTACACTCCCCCATATATATATATATATATATATATATATATATATATATATATATATATATAACCGGCCATATTTATTATGCTACCCCAGGTTTTAAAAGAAATGATGTATGTCATACTATTTTTGGTATTTATTGCCAAGTGGATAATTCTAAATCAAAATAGAATGGATCTTTTTTAATACTGCGCAATAACATGTGCATCAGATGAACTATTCTGGTGTCCAGTTTTTGTCCTCTATTCCACATGCTAGTCTCTTCTCCTTATTCGCTGGCCAAAGCAAAGGCTTTCTGGCTGTCTTGTAAAATTTTGCAAAGTAATATTAACAATAAAACCATTCTATTTTCATTTAGAATTTTTCATAGTATGAAATACATCATTTCTTATAAAAAACTGGGGTGGTTTAATAATTATGGCCAGTAGTATATATATATATATATATATATATATATACATATACATGTGTGTGTGTGTGTGTGTGTGTGTGTGTGTGTGTGTGTGTGTTGGGGGTGTACGTAAATATTAAAATCGACTCTCGGAAGCGACAGTCGGTTTCATGTAAAAGGTAGGCGTTTACCATATTAAAATTAATAAAGGTATGAAAGACATCATTTAAAAAACAAACTCGGGTGGCCTAATAATTATGACTGGTAGTGTATATTATATATATATATATATATATATATATATATATATGTTTCCGGACTTATGTTCATAGAGAGTTTTTTCATTATTTATATATACGGTACACAGTTCTGAAGTTATGACATCTATATTTTAAATACACTGTAAATATATATATAGGTAATGATGTCAAATCCGTATACGGAGAAGATTATCCCAGAAAAAATATTTTATATGAATAGATATATAGATAACCAGAAGCAATATAATTTAAAACTGTTATAAAACAATTTATTTATACGGGTAAATGTTAAGTAACAATCTCTCTACTTCACAAAAAATTACGTATGAAAGGGTTGGTACTGCAAAATTATCTGTCGAAATAAATTAAGTTTTATGACCGTTTTACATGATGTTTTGAGTTTTCGTATATATATATATATATATATATATATGTGTGTGTGTGTGTGTGTGTGTGTGTGTGTGTGTGTGTGTGTGTGTGTGTATATGGAATATCAGTGTAAAGATTAGTGGAAGAATGGTACTCGACACAGGTAATAGATATAACGGATTTATTGTACGAATGTACAATTAACAATAAGATACAGATAAGCAATCAACGAGTAGGAGCGGAATAAACTGTCAAATAGAGAATGCCTTCGCCTAAGACGTTTGGCTCTCTCCGCATGACACCGACCTTTATAATCTAGATTATTCCATTCTCGGGGATGGCAGGATGTTCCACTATAACACCTTCCCCCGGGCTAAATATATATATATATATGTATTCCGGAAAGGAATATCAGTGTAAAGATTAGTGGAAGAATGGTACTTGACACAGGAAATAGATGTAACGGATTTATTGTACGAATGTACCATTAACAATAAGATATAGATAAGCAATCAACGAGTAGGAGCGGAATAAACTATCAAATAGATCTACACCATCTTTCCAAATGCTTTTATTGTATTTGCCGCTGTCGGGTGCTTAAATCTATAAACTTTAGGCCATTTAGAATAGCTATCCACAATGATTAGCTAATAGTCTCCCTTTAATGGTCCTGCATAGTCTACATGTATCCTGGACCACGGCACATCCATTTTAGGCCACTGCTGAGTTTTTATGGGTGGTGATTTTGCTGCTAATTGACAGCCTTTACACTGCTTCGACAAATCTTCAATGTCCTGGTCCATCCTATGTCAGTATTCATAACTCCTCATTAATGATTTAATTTTGGATATACCCGGATGACACAAATGAAATTCTTTTAATACCCTCTTTCGTAGAACACGCTGAATTACCACTCTTTGAGCATACATCAGTGCCTCATTACAAATTGAGAATGGTGAAACTTTACATCCTTTGTTTTTCTTATTCCCTTTCACTTGCTTAATCATTTTTGCAATGTAAACATCCGTTTTCGCCATTTTGTTAATTTCCTCCAGCGTTACCGGTAATTCACTAACGGTGTTCACCAGTACATCCGCAAGTTCCTTCTCTTATTTTAACGCTGCTATCACAGTTTCTTCCAACAACTCAGGATTTTTTGGAATTACTCTTGAAAGACAATCCGCGTGTGCGATTTCCTTAGACGAATATATTTCATCTTAAAACTGTAATTTAATAAGATTACACTCCATCTTTGCAAACTGTTTGCGGAATGAGTAGGTACTCCTTTTTTCGATCCAAAAATCGACAATAAAAGTTTATAGTCGGTTTGTAGCACGGACGATCTCCCATAAATGAATATGTGAGATTTCTTCACAACATCAATTATAGCGAGTGCTTTCTTTTCTATCTGGCTATAATTTCTTTTCACTGGAAGCAACGCTCCCGGTGCATGAGTGATAGGTTTTGATATGCCATTCTTGAATTTGTGTAACAGCACAGCTTCTATGCCGTATTCACTTACATCCGTCGTTACAATTAATTTTTTGTTTGGATCAAAATGTACTAACTCTAAATCCGACAATAAGCACTTTTAAATGCTTCGTCGCATTCCCTTGTCCAACACCAGTTTTTATTTTTTTCTAATAATTTGTTTAATGGTGCCCTTAAATTATGCATATTAGGAATATATGTATTGTAATAATTTGCAAATCCCAGAAATGACTGTAACTTAGTCACGTTATCCGGAGTAGGCATATTTTGTATTACTTCAGTTCTGTTTGGGTTAGGTTTCCTTCTCTTATGATCAATTATTTGGCCTAAATATTCAATCTTATCCATACAGAACTCTCACTTTTCAAGCCCTACCTTGGATCTATAATTTCTAATTCTTTTAAAATCCTCACGGACATGCGTTTTATGTTCTTCCATATTTTCACTTTTTATTAAAATGTCGTCCAAGTATGCCATTGCATAATTTAGACCCGACAACATCGTATCCATAATTTGTTGAAACGCACTTGGTGCTACCTTCAAACCGAACGGTAGATGTTTCAACTTTTACAATCCTCTATGAGTGTTGATATTTAATTACTTAGAACATTCTTCCTCGACCTTGACTTGTAGACAGGCTTCTGACAAATCAATCTTCGAAAAGATTTTGCCCCCATTCAACCATGACAATATCTCCTCCGGTGTGGAGACTGGATGCGTGTGATTCTTTAAACATTCGTTCAGTCCGGTTGAGAAATCGGCGCATACTCTTATTTTATTGTTCCTTCTTTTTACGTAGACTGTAGGTGATGCCCACTCAGAGTAATCTTTTTTCTTAATTATTCCGTTCTTATCTAATCTCTTTAACTCTTTGTCTATCGTCTCTAACGATGCAAAGGGAACATTTCTTTCCTGTTTGAACACTGGTTTTACGTTCTCTTTTATTTCAAACTTCACTTCAGTCTGAGTACAACAACCAATTCATCCGCAAAGACTTCAGTAAACTCCTTCTTCAAATTCTTCTGTCTGTTTAGACTTTCCTACATTTGACAACTGAAAATTTCCGTGTGACTTTTTCTTTTTGCTGTCGGCAATTGATATCCTTAATTCGCAAAAACTGGTATCAAGGGACAGTCCTCTTTGTCGTCAATCTGATATTTGGCGCGAATGTATTTTTTCCTCCGCGCGAACTTATTCAAATCCTCGTCGCCAATCTGATATATCCCGGAAAGGAATATCAGTGTAAAGATTAGAGGAAGAATGGTACTCGACACAGGAAATAGATATAACGGATTTATTGTACGACTGTACAATTAACAATAAGATACAGATCAGCAGTCAACAAGTAGGAGCGGAATAAACTATCAAATAAAGAATGCCTTTGCCTAAGACGTTTATCTCTCCCCGCTTGTCACCGTCCTTTATAGTCTAGAGCATTCCATTCTCGAGGATGGCAGGATGTTTCACTATAACAATATATATATTTACAAACTAGTTTTTGTTAAGTTCAACCAGAGATATCTGTTTATTTAATTTTATTGTGTATTTTCAATTTATAAATTAAATTTTGTATATTAGAATTAAAATGACGAATACACTGTCCAAGATTCATTTTAGTCGTGTTTTGTTCAAACTGCTTTTTTTATTTGTCTGTCTCAGTTATTATGAATAAATGGGCATTTCTAGAATGGTAGACAATATTTTCTGAATAAATTTGGGCGCTTGTTTTTTTTTTAACGGGTTTAAGTGAAAAGCATGTATTGATTATTTATACGCGTGGTGTCATCCTTGTATGCGCATTAAACATTTTGTTCATGTAATACGTAAGTTTACACATTCAATATCCCATCTCACGTTGAGAAAGATATTAAATATCGGTTCTTTGTTTTATAATATCTTTAACATTTTGAATTTTTCTTTCTTGTGAAAAAAAAAAAAGAAAATACGAAAAAAATAAAATCATGTACAAAATACGAAAATATTATTGAGAACTTACTGCCATGAAGTCCGTTTAATGGTATGAGGACTAACTTATTAGCATATAATTCCAGAGCTAAAGTAGTCATCACTATCAGTGAATTGATGTATTATCAAATACTTTTCGGATGTGGTGGAAAGAAAAAGTGAAATATGGATAACCACTCTATAAGATTTGTGGAGTGCCAAATTAACAGCAGGAACATAGATTTCGAATGATTGCTTCTAGAATATTATCGAATTCGTGCCAAGAAGAACTGAGTTGGACCAAAAAGCAATAGGAGATCAAACACTATGCTAGATGAGAATACTTAATGATATGAGAATATACACACCCATATATATATAATGACGAAGTCTGTTCCAAAAGTATCGGGACTGGAGTCATAAAAGAAAACTGCAACGCATATAAATTCTACATTTGATTTATTTGGTTAGTTAGTTTCGAAGTAATCCATTTCTAAAGTATAACACTTTATACAGCGTCTATTTCTTCTACGTCTTGAAATCTAGTTTCTGTCAAGTGGGATTTGATTTTTGAAGAGGGGCGAGATATGGAGATTATCAAACCTGGGGAATATTGAACGTGTCACGAAAGTACTGCTCAAGCCGAGGTCTAATGGAACTTCTGCGGTTTAGTAAGATGACCACACTCTACACACTTTTATCCAAGCACTGCTAAAAAAGTCGAAAGTCAGCGAAAATTTTCTGAATAAGTGTGTATGCGCGACAACATTCAAGGTCAGTCAGTGACAAGTGGCTACATTTAACCTACTTTAGCTGCGTTACTATTATAACAGTCTATATACTTCTATGAAACAATTTATATATATATATATATATATATATATATATATATTATTGCTTATTCAGTGTTCAAGTGAATGTGGTATATGTTTAAGGAGAAAACACAGAATAAACAATAAATCTTCAACTGAAGACATTCTCTGTCAACATAGCTATTACTACAACAAAGCTCTAAAACAGTCACTATAAATGCAATGACATTAACTATAAACAAATTGATCATTATACCTAAGATAATCTAAAGAATTTGGTACACACCACCATTTAACCAAATGGTTAGTACCAAGTTAGGTTATAAATTCTTTAATCTATTAAAAAAAAAACTTTCCAAATTGTAATGCACTTAGCAACATTTTTAATAAAAATACACTGAAACTAAATTATAGTTGCAGTGATAATCATTTTATGATAATAAAAAAAAAACAATAAAATCCTCAAACATCATTATTATATTAATTACAACCAACTAACAATGTATCTAAACTTATTTATAAATGGGACCTTGTCTCTGTGTGTGTGACTGTGTGCGTGCGTGTCCGTTACCTATAGATACCGAAACGGCTCAACCGATTTTCTTGAAAATTTACACAGTTGTAATATAAGTCTCTGTGAGTGTTCTTAGCTAGGTTTTGTGCCGAGGAACCCCCGATAAATCTCGAAAATCGATAATCGAAAAAATCGGGTTATAGAAGGAGTGGTCCGATTTTATTAAATTTGATACACTCAGAGACAAAGACATAAGAAACGATATTCAGAAGTTTCAAGGTTGTAGTTCTTACAATAGTGCAGAAAATCGATAATATATATATATATATATATATATATATATATATATATATATATATAAGGCAAGATGTTTGTGTGTATGTCTCTTTATCTGCCTGTATGTCTGCATTTTTTTCATCCCTTTTATTTTAGTTTTTGCTTCGGGTTTAGCTCTAAGTAGATATAATTGTAGTTCTTAGTCTCAGCCATGATACCATTTACGCAGAGGACTTATTTAGCCTTCAAAATTCAGTTTACAACGAAAAAAACTTATTTGATATCGATACCAGGAAATCAAAATTTGACTTACATCCATTCATTTTTATTTCAGTCTACGGTTTCGCTTTAACTGGAATCTACTATTGCTTTTTAGTCTTTCGTGCCAACGTCCAAAGAGTCTGAGTTCCAGGACCATGGATTAGTTTAAAGCTTTCATTAAACCCGAGCAACGCCGGGCTATACTCCTAGTAAATAATAATAAGAGCTCAATTTCCTGTAATTATAAGAATCGAAATGTATGTTCTTTGCGAAATAAATTTACAGATTCAATACTATCCCAAGTTATCATTTCAGCTACTGAAAAGCCTAATCTTACCAAACATTATATCGCATGTACTAAGAGTAATTTTAAGTTTTGATTTTACCAGCACAAATTATCTTTCATTTAATGAAATATATAGTAATTCTACTTCTCCCTCTAAAATCTACTGGCAATTGAAATATACAAATAAAACTACTACAGTTAAATGGAAAATATTAACTAAAGCTTGAACATGTACATAGTTACATGAAACTTGTTTCCGTTGTTTAAATGAAAAAATTCATGTAATAAAATTTCCCAAAATTGCCTTATTGAAGCCATGTAATAAAATCACTAAGTTTTGCTACCATAAACTTTTCCATACTCTTAAATTAATCTGAACATATCTCAATTGTATTTTCATATTTTTAATATCTTCCTTAAATTTAGCTTATTCAACTAAATAAATGAAAAAATATTAAATATAATTATTTGTAATTACTATTATTTTTTGGAGTTATTAATACATTCCATCAGAAAATATTTTAATTTTATTTCTAATTTTTATATTTTTGTATTATTTTTATCCTTTATCGTGTTTATGATTTTATCGTATTTACTTTATCTTTATTTTATTATTGTTTTGATTTTTCTATCGCTTTAGTCTTTGTTTCCTTTTTCTTCTCTCTTTTCTTCGTTAACCCATTAATGTTTTTCTCTTTTGTTTTTTCTCTATTTTCCGGTTTAAAAGTTTTGACATGTTTGGCTTTTTGTGGCAAAACATTAAAACACTACTGTCCATAAATCTTACACAACCATTCTTTAAAATTTCATGACCTCAAATTCCCACTTAATTCATTTCATTGAATGATCTCTTCATTCTTATGGTTTTATTTATTTTTTTAAATTTTTATTTTTTATTATTTTTTAGATCTTATCTATATGTATTTCCAAGTAAATTAACCACATTTTACTGCCTGATGAAGGTATTTATAACACCCAAACTTTATAGCTACTTCGTTGCTGTATGCTATAATAATAATAATAATAATAATAATAATAATAATAATAATATATATTGTAATAGTTGTTACAGTGGTTTATAAAAACATAGTATCACTACACAAAGATTTTTATGTTTCGCAGTAGCACTGGAGTTCCCCACATATTATTCGGACTTAACCGAGCATTAATATAATATAATAATGGCCGCTAAAACATCTGTATTTATCCATAATCAAGAACACTGGATAAAAAATAACTCTGATAACCAGTTTGACATTACAATGAGCACGTTAGATTCTGCGAGGTCCTCCAATCTCATTGGTTTATTTACAATATACAATCTGACCGCACACTATGACATAAACACACACGACATAGGTTTATATAGGGATGATGATGTTATCATAATACACAATTTGACACATTATAAAAAAGACAAAATAAGAAAATTCATCCATAGAGAATTCAAAAGTTTAAATCTAAAAGTAATAATCAACCTTAATTTAAAAATAGTAAACTTCCTTGATGTAACACTTGATTTAGTAAATAATACTTACCAACCATACATAAAATCTAACGAATGTTTACTATGCATCCACCCAAAGTCAAATCACCCCAAGTATAATCAAAAATATACCTTCATTAATAGAATATAGAATTCGAGTGAAAAAATATTTTTAAACATAATTTTTTTAATAATGCCCTAAAAAGTAGTGGCTACAAAAATATTATATCCATTACATGCCAAATTGTAACCATAACAGGAAAATAGAAATAGAAATATCATTTGGTATACACCCACTTTCAACCAAGTGGTCAACACCATGTTAGAGCTGAAGTTCCTTAATTCAATATTTCCTTATTAATAACACTCTAAATAATTTTCTTAACGAAAATACACTTAAATTAAATTATAATTGTACAAAAAACTTTGGAAAAAATCATTACAAATCATAATAAATATATCTTCAATCAGCACGTGAAACAAAGCAACAATAACTATCAAAATAATAAAGAGACCCATGACACTAACTTATGCAATTGTCGAGACCTCAATAATTTCCCACTACAAAATAGGTGTAAAATAAATTAAATTGTGTACCAATGTAATATAACATCAATTGAAAACCCGACTGTTAATAAAGTCTACATCGATCTACAAAGAACACTTTTAAGCAACTATGATATATGCACTTAACTTCCTTCAAAAACAATATGTATCGAAACCAAACACCCCTTTCTGCGTTAAGAGCCACAACTAAAACACCCAAAGTAAAATGGAAAATTCTGGAAAAAACTTCCCGTCGGGGAAGCAATCGTGTGGAAGGGAATTCCACAGTCGGGAAGTGCGAGAAAAGAAACTGTTGGAGTAGAAGTTGCGGTTGCATTTTATTGGTTTCACTGTAAAAGGCTGGGATCTAGTTGCTAATCTAATATCTTGTGCAAATTCGAACCTAGGGGGCACCAGTGATCTAAGTTTATCGGAGCAGAAGCCGTGAAAGTATTTATAGACGAGACACAGGGAAGCCACGTCGTGCCGGTGAGAGAGAGACTGCAGGTGGTCTGCTAAGTCGGTATCGATCACATTACAGACCCTCCGCTGTACCTTGTCTAGAAGCCCAAGGAGAATAGCAGGGGCACCAGACCAGATATGACAACAGTATTCAATGCACGGGCGGATGGTAGATTTATAAATGTGCAGGATAGATTCAGACGGAAAAAACCTCCGGGCCTTGCACAGAGAACCGACTTTCGTAGCAGCGGATTTAGCAATGGATTCGATATAGTCATTCCACTTGAGGTCCGCTGAAAGTGTGAGACCATGGAGGCGTAGTGTTTTACTCTCTGGAAGGCAAGCCTGGTCCATGCTTAGCGAAGTTTTATGTCAACACAAAATAAAATCGTCGCAGTTGGTGGATGTTTTTCTGTTAACGTTCTTGTAAACGTGATTATATATAGTTACACTCGTCTCAAAAACTTTCCTCGAAAACTTTCAAACGAAAGAAAAAAATTGTTTTAAAAAAAGAAAAAAAGGAAGAGCTTAAGACATGAAAGTTTGTCAAAAGTGTTCGGACAGAAATCAGCACGAAGCCCAAAGAAAAAAGTAAAAAACCGGACACAAGTAACCAAAAAAACGCCCAATACAAAGGTAGAGCAAACTTTATTGAACCTAATGAGCCAGACGAACCTACCTAGGATTCTCCTAAATGGATCGTCTGCTTTCCCTGACGATCCGTTTAGGAGAAACCTAAGTAGATTCGTCTGTCTCATTAGGTTCAATTATATATATATATATATATATATATATATATATATATAGATAGATAGATAGATAGATATGTGTGTGTGTGTGTGTGTGTGTGTGTTGATAATTAATTTAATTCCTCTCCTATTAGACAACACAATCTTCAGGTTTAGGGTAGATAATATCCGTTACATAATCTAAACTACAATAAAACATTTGGTTAACGGAATCTGTTCAGGCAGCTCTCTAATATTCGACAGGGTAGAAATTAAATTAGGTTATGTGAATTAGCGGAGATGGTTTACATGGAGGCAGACCGTGGGGATCCAGTAGCAGTAACACAGGTTAAGGATTTTTGTTTAAAGTGAAGGGGTTAGATAATGTAGTTATTTGTGTGGCGGTTTTCAGTGAACAACCGGAGACGCTACAATTACCGACATATGCAGTTGATAATATGGGCTCATCCAACTCAGTTAAGCTTAGGTTAGGCAAACATTGTTATAGAGCTCTGGTAGAGACGTGAACAGAAGTGTCAGTTAAACATAGGAGAGTTAACAGCGTGCCGCAACCTAAACTGGAAATATTAAAGGAAGAGGCACGTCTAGAAACGGGGGACGGTTCGCCTCTACATTTAGATTGTCAGACACGATTACAAGTTTTGATGGGTAGCCAACTAAGATTGCATAATTTTTACATCGTGAGAAACTTAAATAGGATTATAATATTGGTACACCCTTTGTCTTGTTACCCCTCCCAAACCCTACTCTACAATCTATTTGCTCAATACTAACAAGTATGTCACGCAGTGCTTCCCTTGTCACTCTTTCTCTTTCTCCTCCCTGTGAGTGTCAGATTCTTCAAGCCCTTTTTCCTTATTACATATGGTCCTGGGTATGACGCTAAACTACATCCGGCAGCAATGCCTCTGTTTAGGAGGTTGTGAGGAGTATGGAACCACCTCTAAATTGCTGTTGTTCCCAGGTCCACTGCGACTCGGAATGGTAGCACCTGTTATGGTCCCATCTATGGACAAATAGTAACCCCCAAATTGGGGTCAAATCACCGTGAATGTATAAAAATAGGCTTTTATAAAATATATACATAAAGATAGACTTTTATGGAAAAATATACATTTTTACCAATAATACATTTTTGAATAAAAGAATATTACCAGCAATACATCTTTGAATACAAAACTAGAAGACATCTTCAGGTTTATGAAATAGAGCGAAAAGATAAAAAACATTTTTCATCAAAATCTGACCAAATCAACCTTCTCACTATAACTGAATATTAAGCCCCACCTTTTTGGCATTAAATAACCAACAGAGGTTGATATGCCGTTAAAGAAAATTCAGACCCAAACTCAAACTCCTTATTACATATCCCTGAAATTTCAGCTGTCTTTTCCTGATGTTAAATATCAGTTTCCTACAGCAAAATTGGGTTAGAATTAATTTCGATTGAGGAACACTACGTCTAGGAGATGAGCATATCGCATTAAAAGTAAATGGGCACATTTATTCCATGGTTTGGATAGGTCGTCCTGTAAAAGTCTAAGTTAGTAACGTATGTGGCGTTTCAGTAGCGAGTGAAATAGTAACAGTAGGTGTGACGAACAGAATAGAACTACTCATTCTCAGTCATACGAATCAGATATTTACTTTAAGGTGAAGGAACCCGATAGCTAGATTTAACCAGGTAGATTGTGTAAGTATCATCTCTCCATTTGAAATGAAAGTAAATCACATTCAAGAGGGAAATTTAGAACAGGCAAATGTGCCAGAAGGATTTAAATTACCGACACAGGAACTGATAAAGAAAAATAGGGATTTATTTGGGACGAAGGACAATGATGGAGATAGCGCAGATACGCTGAATATGCTTATCAACACTGACCGACACGTGCCTATTAAAAAAAAGAAAAAAAAACCCCGCCCTATTTCACACTCCTCACACAAAGAAAAGTAGTTAGTGATGCTTTAGAGGAAATGTTAGAAGCAGAGGTTATAGATAAGTCAAGAAGTTCTTGGGGTTTCTCCTTGGTGCTCGTAGAGGAGAAGAATTGCAGTAAGAGATTCTGTGTATAATTTTGGGGGGTAATAAATTACTTAGTGCAATTCGCAATCATACCCAGCTATTGATGATATCTTAGCATCTTTATGCACAGCTAGATACTTTTCTAAATTATACTTAAAATTAGGATTCTATTAGATAAGGCATCATGATAAAGAAAAATCTCTGTTCACGTGTCTTTTTCTATGTGCCATAAGACGAAGGGGATTATGGCCTTCCACATCTTATCCCTTGTAGGTCTTAACACCCTTTCTCTTGTTACTCCTCCCAAACCCTACTTTGCCATCTATTTACTCAAGACTATCAAGTATGCCCCTCTTTCCATCTATCCGCCCTGTGAGTGTCAGGTTCTTCAAGCCCTTCTTCCTCATTACATATCATAGAAACTTCGGCTTTCTCTTTCTGATGTTTAGCATCAGTTTTCTTTTCGCTTCCACCTTCTCAAAAACCACGACGCTTCTCATATATTCGATCCCTGGTATTCTCAGGATTCTTGTGTAGAACCACATTTCGGTTCCTTTAAGTCTTTCCATCATCTTTGATTAGATTGTTCATCATTTACTACCATATTAAAGAACAGACACCACATAAAAATTCAGTACTCTTTTTGTTTCCACCGAAATTTTCCTGTCTCTTAATACTCTACTTAGATTATTGAATGCATCCTTGGCTATGCTAATACGCCTTTGGATCTCCGTGCTGCCCTGTCCGTCCTCTGTTAGAACACTTCCCAAGTATTTAAAATTTTGTACGTGTTTGATTTTAGTATCACCGGACTATAGTTGGCATTTTGGGCTATTTCTTTTACTGATAAACATGTATTCAATTTGCTTTTAGAGCCCTTTCCGCTTTCTTTAACTACCTTCTGTAGGAGATCTAGTTTCTTTTCATGTTTGCTATCAGCTCTGTATCATCCGCGTATCTTATAATATTCAGACTGTGGCTACTAATGACGAATCCTGGCATGATTTCTAGATCTCTCAAAATTGCCTTATTGTATAGGTTAAATAGATCTGATGAGAAGACATATTCTTGTCTCAAACCTCTTTCTATCTTTGTATATCTGCTGGACTGGTTTTCTGTCCTTATGCGGGTGGTTTGCTACCATTACATGTTCTTAATTACTCTAATGACTTTCCCGAATATGTCAAGGTTGCTGAGCATTTCTATAAATCCTTTGTAGCGTACTATGTCTAAAACTTCCAAATAAAATAACTCCTCGTCCGGTAAGGACTGACATGGGCACTAAGTTTCACCTGACCATCATCCAGCGACTGTTAGCACCAACTCCCAGAAAAGAAACGACATGAGTAATAGGTGTCTCTGGACCGCTACCATGCGACTGTGCGCAACAAGTATAAATTACCCTAGGGACATGGAACGCCAAGATGCTGAACAAGTGTGGCCTAATCGAGAATGTCAAGCAGGTGATTAGTAGTCGAGGGTTGAATAAGTTTTGCAAAGAACAACTACATTCCTGTATTTTTTTTTAATCATTTCACCCCAAGCAAGGCATTCCACTGCCACTATTGCGCTTGGGGCTACATAGGGGGAGGTAAATAGGAAGAGTGGTTAGATATAGGAAAGGTCAGAAGGGGGGTGATAGATAGTTGGGTGGGTGGGAAGAGTGTTTGAAAGAACGGAAGTTAGTTTGTTAGGAGGTGTCTATTGACCTTACATTTAAACTCCTGGAGATTGTAGCCTTGGGGAAGCAGTCATTTGGAAGAGAATTCCACAGTCGGAAAGTGCGAGAAAAGAAACTGTTGGAGTAGAAGTTGCGGTTGCATTTTATTGGTTTCACTGTAAAAGGGTGGGATCTAGTTGCTAATCTAGTATCTCGTGCAAATTCGAACCTAGGAGGCACCAGTGATCTGAGTTCATCGGAGCAGAAGCCGTGAAAGTATTTATAGAAGAGACAGAGGGAAGACACGTCTCGCCGGTGAGAGAGAGTCTGCAGGCGGTCTGCTAAGTCGGTATCGATCACATTACAGACCCTCCGCTGTACCTTGTCTAGAAGCCCAAGGAGAATAGCAGGGCCACCCGACAAGATATGGTAACAGTATTCAATGTCCTGTTTATAGTTATATAATCGATTTGGATTTTCATGTCTACTCCTACGCTTCTCCATGTCCATAAACGTCCTTGGTATTCATGAAAACAGGTGATGGCTAATACCTGGTCATTCGCAATACACCATTGGACCCATGTTCTTTTCAGTTGCGGTTTCCTAGTCCGAAGTTTCCAACCGTTACACTTTCCCTCTCTTGACTACTTTGGCATTTAGTTCACTCATAATAATTCTAATTTTTTTTGTTTTGAACAGAACATTAGTGTTGTCCAGTATGGAGTAAAAAAGATTCTATTTCCTCCTCAGTGTTTTGCGATGTTTGTTCATAAATTGCTACAATATCTATCCTAAAGAGATTTCGTTTCAGTTGGACCACAAGAACTCTTTTGGATAACTGGCAGTACTCAGAAGGCACTTTTTCATGTCTTGGTCTAGGTTTAAGCCGATTCGTTTTCATTATTTTTAGCGGTTGCGTATATGATCATGTGGTTGCGCACTGACGAAATTTCCGTTGTTTGGCCACCTAGTTTCTCACGTTCTTAAGATGCTGATATTCAATCTGCTCAGCTCTTGCTTGCCATTATCTAGCTGTCCACGGTTGTCCAACGTTCTGTAGTTTCATGTTCCTGGAGTAATTTTGTGTTTGGTGTAAACAGTCGCAGGATAACGGTGCCACCAGTTTATCATCTTGTTCTTTTACGGGTGAGTGTTCAGCTCCGAGTAATTGAATCCCCTGTAAAGAGGTGACGATAAGAGTCGCTAGATGACATTGAGGTGACACCTGTTGCCCCTATAGGTCCTTACTGACTGAAAGTTAATTTATTTGGAGTTAAACCGCCTTCACGCCGCCAGGTTTCATAAATTGATTTTTCAAGATAATAATTGTTCTTGGGGTTAATAGTAGAGTGGTTACTCGTTGCCTTCTCCACCTCTAGTTTGCTGGCCGTTAACTTCTCAAGAGATCTGAAATTTTGTGGGTCCTATTTTTCGTCCTACAGGGTCGCTAAGCTCCCACCTCACTCAAAATATCATGAATTGGGGTAGTCACTTGAGTGGACAACAATCCAACAATGAAGTTGCTGCAACAGCACATATACACAATGACTAAGAAATAATTGTGTCGTTCGGGAGAATTAGTGTAATTTCTCTAACTGTAGTGGGTGATAGGTAGATAAATCCGGATTAGTAAGTTCGTTGGGAACGAGAGAATGTGATTATTATGTTAGGACTTGAGTCTGAATAGCCATTATTCGTTTGCCCTCCCTTCTCGCTAATATGGAATATCTCAGTGACACGGAGTGTTTGCAAGGCCTCAGCTAGTTTCAGGATAAAAATACATAAATGAATGCCGCAACAATCAAAATATTTAAGATATATTTTAATTCTACATCTTTTATCAAAGAGAAGAGAAACAAAATTACAAAAATTAATAATCACATCCCGAATGAAATAATGTGCGCAAGGCTGGGGACATTCATTAATTTATCCTAAGGATGAATTAATTTTCTGGCACACAGAAAATTTCAAAATATACCTCAAAATGTATCGCTTTTTAGCTGATTTCGCATAGTTTTTCAACGTATTTGTTATATTTTGAAACTTCTGTAAAGTATCGAAAACTCCAAAACTTTTTAAAAATCTAAGCGTTTCCTATTGCTGCCTCATGTTTTCATCATGTTATAATAATTTTTATATTTTGTGAAATTGAGCAAAAAGTTACTTCTAGCATTTTAAACAAACGCAAGACACACGACGGAGGGAAAATTACATCTTTTTCGTTCTTCAAACAGATTGAGAACTATTTTTAACTCAGTTTTAGAATAAAAAGACATGAAGAAAAGCCTGTGATTGGAATTTATTCCACTTGAAAGTTATGCCATTCGGACTGGCAATTGCGCTTGGTATACTTAAGAAATTAATGTCTACCGTTTTTCAAGGACCGGAGGAGAACGCTCTGTCCTATTTGGACGACATTTTAATGTTTTTTTAATTCATAGAAAAACCTTTTTGAATAAATTCAGATAAATTCAAAATGTGACTTTTTTAAACTCAGAGACACAATATACGGATTTTAAAATTAGTGCCACCGAAATTCAGTCAGATACTAATAAAGTAAAAGCTATACGCTTTACCACCGTTAGAGAGATTAGGGGGATTATTGGTATGTAGTCCTCTAACAAATTATTTCAGGATTCTCCAGCTTAGCAGAACTGTTAATTAGATCGACTATGAAATATGCATATTTTAGGTCAGATGATGAATGTCAGGAATTATTCGATCGTTTGAAAGATATGATTTCTAAATCGGTGACTCTAGTGTACCCGGATTAGTACAAAGATTTTAAACTTTATACGGTCATTGGATTTAGCGATCAGAGCTTTCTTAACGCAGCAGTTATAAATGAAGAGATTAGAAGAGAAATGGAAAAAAAACTGTATACTTCCTCATCTCACAACCTGGGTAATACACAAAAGAAGGTCAGTTATTGAAAAAAAAAGTTATGCCATCCACTACGCCTTGTAAAATCTCAACCACTCTCTACAGATGATAAACCTCTGCACTACTTTTTTAATTCTTTCCCTCAGAACAAGAATATCCAGTTTTGGACTTTGATTATAGCAGGCTATAACACTAAAATACAGTACTTACAAGGTAGGTATAACGTAGTCGCTTATTACTATCATTCTCCATAAATGCGCTGAGATATTATTTAATAAACCAAGTCGACGTAAATGATAGGACGTATCAAATTAGCGCTACTAATTAGAATAATTTGAGCCGCAACACTTGGATTCTTATAGAGAAGTTTCACACCACTCCCTAAGTAAAAGATCCAGATTACCTGACGTAGATATAATTAGAAAGCAAGGGGCAGAATGAGATATTTTAGCACTAATGTGTAGAATTAAAAAGGCTAAGGCGAGCAAGTTAAAGAGCAAAGAAAAATCTGTTGGACAACGTTGTGTATTAACTATGTTAACAACGAATCGATAGTTAGACTTTAAATCACATCACATCTTAGAAAGGGCGTCCTTGTTCAATATCATGACGATGATAGCCACATGGGAAACGAAAACACATTACAAGCAATCAAACTGAAATATTTCTGGCTATGCCTGTTTCGAGATGTTTGTAGAATTTATAGGGAAGTGTATACCCTGCCAAACGAAAAAAAAAATGCGAAAGCTTCATCCCTGTATGCAGGAGTAATATATGTCGTTTTTGCTTTTCGTTAACATAATCTTAAATATTTCCGATCCTTACTCTATCACAAATTCTGAAGCGTCGATACATCTTCCACGGAGGGACTTTGAATCAACGTGCGATTTGCATTCCTATCGCGTCATTCCTCATACTGTCTCTTAAAATCCAAGATGCCACTGTTAATAAAATGAATACAAAAAAGTCAAACATACTTGATGTACGCTTGGGCGATCATGTCTCGAAAGAGACATGACTGACTTGGCATAAAATTTTCCTGCACTGGATTGCCATTGATTTTGCGGTAGTCTCGTTGCCAATCAAGGCTATAGAACCCAATCTGTTTTTCTATTTAACCTATAGATATATAGGTATAGAAGAAGAGATAGTGATATGGAGTCACAGAGAGGCAGATAGAGAAATATCAATGTGTAAGGAGAATAATGGTTACTGGTGATGTAAATGGCATTGCTTAGAACAAGTTCATATTCCGGCTTAACCGGTTAATTCAACTTGCAATAAAACCTTAGGATAGGCATCAATCACTTTCATCTCTTCTGTATGTATTAAGGCCAACTGGACAACTATTCTAGTTGTAAGAGATCAATGTTTCCAACCTAGTAAGCTAAGGACTATTACTCCACCAAACCCGGATTCATGCAATAGTGAGAAAGTGTTTTATATACGAGACAAGCTAATATAAAACAGATAGGAAAATATATACTCATCAGAAAATTGAAGTGAGTAAATTTATCATGTAGCGATTGTCAGTGTGTAAAGCTAATTTCGAAATGGAGGAATGTGGAATGAATGAAAAACTTAACAATTTACTATGCAGCGGGAAAGACAAGTAGAGATCTTATCACGTTATCACCAACGTCTCAAGCTATACACACAAACTTATATTTATAGGACTGATATAAATTTAAAATTTGTCACTTAGCTGATTGATATTATATTCAAAAGTTGGAGTATCGGCTTGAAAACATGCTCGTTGTTTAAAGTTGTTACCTTTTGTTCTCGTTGCGTTAATTTTACGCGAGCATTATCAAAGCATAGCTCATATATTTTGATAATGATCTGGTAAAAGGAGCGGAATGTCAACAAGAGAATAAATCTTTTACATTTCTCAAATGTTTTTAGTGTATTTAAACTTGCATATTTGTTTCTGCTAGTATTTGTCTATATTTCTGAGATGAGCTAGTATTTACAGTATTTACATTATTCGGACTATTGTCCTTATCGTTGTTGCCATTTGTATGATGTTTCTTTAAGTGGATATAGATGTTGGTTAGTTCTTGACCTGACTCTTAGAGTTGTGAGTTTAAGACCAGGCTACAACAGTGGTGAAGAAGCAGCTTACGGGGTTAGAGGGAGATTACTCATGATTTTTGATCAAGGCTTTACGCAAGGAATGAGGATGATATACCACAGTGATTGTAATAAAGGGTTCGGTTCGAAATTTCTAGCACCTGAAGAAGCCGGAGAGTACACCGGCTGAAACGTCATACAAATAGCAACAGAGATGAGGACAATAGTCCGAATAATGTAAATAATGTTTCTGCTAATATTTCATATCAGTCACTTATCATTCTCTCTCTCCCTATCTCTCTTTACACACACTAAAACACACGCGAGTCTACATACATACACACATCACACACGTAAATATATAACAAAATACAACTAGCAGGGGTAAGAAATACAAAGATAATTAAATCGGTTACTGTAATGTAGCGAATCGAAATAACCATGAACAAGAAAATAACAAAAGAAATGACAAACTGGTTTTCGATCCTCGCTCTTCAGATCCAATCAAGGACAAAGTGAAAGCTGTGTGTTGAATATTGAAAAAAATAATTAAGAACAAAAAGGAAATACAAGAGAAAAAGTATGACCAAACACGTATTACATTCAGCCCAGTTAGCCATTTCTTCTACCTACGGAGGAAAGGCTGCCTGGATAGATAGATAGATAGATAGATAGATAGATAGATAGATAGATAGATAGATAGATAGATAGATCCAGAAGAGATAATGACGATAGATAGATAGATAGATAGATAGATAGATAGATAGATCCGAGAAGAGATAATGACGATAGATAGATAGATAGATAGATAGATAGATAGATAGATCGATCCAGAAGAGATAATGACGATAGATAGATAGATAGATAGATAGATCGATCCAGAAGAGATAATGACGATAGATAGATAGATAGATAGATAGATAGATAGATCCAGAAGAGATAATGATGATAGATAGATAGATAGATAGATAGATAGACAGATAGATTAAAAGACTATAAAGAAAAGACTAAAACAGATAGAGAAACAAATAGATAATTAGATTGATCAGAAGATAAGACTAAACTAAAATAGATATGAACAGACTAAGATATATATATATATATATATATATATATATATAGATTGATAGATAGATAGAATCATAGATAGATAGACAGATATGATATGATATGATTAATCTGAGATAGATTGATATATGAACTGACTGAATTAGAATTTTCAGATATGTATTACCATCTTAAATAAAAGAACGAAAGTGAAACATGTAATCAGCCTGATTGCAAATGAAAAATATGATCTCAATTTGGAATTCCATTTTTATTTTCTCGTATAGAACCTATGAACAGGTTTGATTCAGCAGTTATAGCAATCGTACATCAAATCTGATATATTACCTTGAAAGAAATATAGCATGAAAACTTGTTCGACAAACTCATTTAGGACAATTAAATACGTTATAGAGCAAATAAGGAAACATTTTGTTATCTCTGTTAAAATTGCTACAGGTAAAATATGTTGAAAAATAATCTAATTTCAGACTCTGATTTATTAGGCAAACGCAATAAATGTATGTTTATTTGATTAGTGTTTCAATTCTCTAAAGGGAAAGACAAAATTAACCTTGAAAATTGAGTCGCGTCTACATTACAAGAAAAACTGCTTGCAACGTTTTATTTTCGAACTAACTTTTTCTCATTTGGAGCAACGTAAAAACAATATGAAAGATAAACGTCGAAAAACAACGCATTTGAAACTAAAGACTGACCCTTGTTTTCCTGGAAAGAGTGTCATGACAGTAAAGATTATTTTTTTATTCTTAGAGAAAGTTGTCATGAATATAACTATATTAAGGGAAACAAAAATTCATGCGAAATTTAACTGCATGTGTTTCTAATATTATTTTCTATACAAGAATTAAAAAATAATATTTTCTTAAGATTCTAGTTACTATCTTTGTTCACAATCAGTTTACTTAAGAAATGCTGATAAACCGAAAGACCTTGGAATTAAAACTGCCTCAACAACATCTGTCGTAAATATATTTAATGAAAGTGTCATAAAATACGAATCATAAATATGACTCAAATGACACATATAATCCTATGTAGTAAATGTGATAACATTTATGTTGATGTAACAATGAAATAAGAAAACACATCACAAAATCTTTACAAAATATTCTTTATTCTTGCGTATATAATAAAAGACAGTCAGTCAGTTAAGTGCCATGCGCGATACACGCTTTGGGCGATCAGGTCTCGAAAGAGACATGACTGACTGGGTAGAATATTATCCTGCAGTAGGTTGCCATTGCTTTCTGCGGTAGACTGGTTGCCGACCAAGGCTATAGAACCCAATCTGTCCTGTTATTTAACCCATAACTGGAAGGAATAATACCTTTCCCAAGGGTATTTGCGCGTAAGTGAATGCAATGAATTCAACTGGAATTCGAACTCGGCTCTCCGATTTCTTGTTCCGAGCCGATATCCACTGGACCACCACACACAACCCTTAATAATAACAGACAATCTTTATAAAAACGTAATGATGAATTTATTTACTAACCCTTATTACTCTAGAATATTTACTGAATCAGCTATGATACTAGGACTCTGATTAATAAAAAAGTAACCTTTATAACATTAACTTTTCCAGCTTAGATACTTTTCAAATTGATATTGGTTTAATATCTTTGTATTGTTCATTATAAAATCTAATTACATACTTTACTTTCCGTGGCACATAAATAATATTAATTATATTTTCTTTCGGCGTGAGTATGCATGCGTGTTTACAAGAAAACTTGCGCACATCGATTACAAATAAAAAGAACAAGAACACGTGTAGATTTATATAAAAAATAACAGCCGACATAAAACAGTCTATGAAAATGGATAAGAGATAAAATACGTCGATCTGACATGTCTAAAATCCATTTACTGTATTCAAACTGTTCTCAGCCAGCATCTAACTTGTCTTTTATAGCCTTTTCACACTTATTTCGATATATTAGATACTCAAAAAAGCTCGTCTATATTGCATCTCGTAATGTGTCACAATAATAAGCAGTTATAGTTTTTTAGCGTTACTAACTGAGGTGCTTGCATATTATCCAATCCTTATTGCTTTCAGATATCTAATCTAATTTTTCTAATTCATAGTTTAAAATTAAATAATAGCATAATAGGGACAATAGATATTGTGCTTGTCTTGAGGACGTGATGTCTACCTTCACCTTACAATTAAATTAAATTATGCTGAATATTTTTGTTCTTAACCCAAAAATAGTTAGCAGAAATGACTACATTGATTCAGTCAACAAGCCTTTTACCAGAAAAAGCTATGTTTTGAAAATATTTAAGCATAAGTTATTGTAGATACTTAGTCCTTTTCATAGACGGGAGATTAATGTACATAAAAAGACCGTCTTGTAGACAATATTCCATTCAAACTTGCCTGCATTGTCATGAGCTAAGCAAACCTTAACTGGGAAAAATCCGACGAAACATTACCATTAGTTAAGAAGTAATTCATTTTCTGACATTTAATGATAATACCTTTCATGTTAATAGACAGAATAACAGATAAAGACGACATGGATTAGAGAAAGATGCTATAGAAAGAATCACTAGGCTCTGATAACCCACTCAATAGACTTAGCGTAGAAATGAACTCTATAATAAAAGCTTTTGATTAAGAAATAAGAAATATGTTATTTTACACCTCTCGAATCCTCGACGAGACAAAAACCTTCAAAACGAACTGGACGAAATCACAAAAATAACTGCTATTATTTATACCATTAGCATGGGCATAGGAATGAAAACAGCCTAGTCCTGTGGAATAAATAAACGTTCCAAATTCCGTGGACGTTACTGAATATGTCAACTGCCTGAAATGGGCTAGAAACTAAATGTTTGAAATGCTTGACTATAAACAACAATGAGAAAAATAATCTTATTAGCATAAACCTGCGAATGTTCTTGATTCAAAAGTCTGCAAGATTTTGTTGGATTCTCCAAACAAAACAATAATGGAATTACAAATTGGATTACAATTGATGGATGATAAAATAGAAAAAAAAGGTTAATTATTGATTAATCATGTCTCCTGCTGATACAAAGCGCGAGAGCAAAAAGGTCAAGAGAAAGTAAACGAATATGAAGGTTAAACTTGCAAGACTCTAGAAGTTGAAGATCACAATTGTACCAGTTTGAATTGGTGCATTTGATACGTTGATCGATAGAATAGAAAAATGGATCAAGAGAAGAAATGATGACTCTTGGAACTTTTAGAGAATGAAAGTCTTCTTAGAACACCAAAAATAATATAGAAAATGATGAATATTAATTTTGCAATAATTTTTATTTCTTGGCTTTCTTGGGACCAGAAATAAAGACACAAAGATGGAATAGAGTTCAACAAATATATTTAACAAAATACAGTAGTACACACATATATCAATGAGAGTTATCTGCTGACGTAGATTCCGCTCTCGAAATATGGCGCCGAGTATTAAACTCATGACCCTCCTTATGGTGAAGTAAAGCCTGGGGTATGGTCCCCTGAGGTTTGGCACCCTTTAGTATAAGTTTTCTAAGCTGCATGTCCATCCTCGGACAGACATAAAACCAAACCGCACTCTCCCCGAAGACAGAGAGGCAATTGAGAGTTAAATCAAATTTCAGCCTCGACTTCGAATTCTACGAATTCTTGCCTTCGCTGAAATAGATTCCATTTTCACTCTCCGCTAAGCAGAACTGCTGCTTAAATATAGTTTGGAAGAGTTCGTGAGTCATATGGGTAAGTCACCATAACAGTTCACTCTGTAGAAGAGCCAAGAGCTACCCGAAGTAGAGGTTTACAGATGATGTGGCAAAGTTTATGTGAAAACTAAAGGTTGTACCTACACTTAAAGATGTTATGGTTGTAGTGATCGAGAAAACATTTAGGCTCTATCAAGACAGAAAATAAAACACAGAGCAGCGTCTGCTCATCTATGGAAGCAGTACTCCTTTTTAGGCCTGACCAGGCTCTTGTAGAGTTATATGATAGCAAGTGAAATAAGATGTTAAAGTTCTATTGGATGTTTAGGTTGATCTTTACGAGGTTGGAGGAAATAATAATAATAATAATAATAATAATAATAATAATAATAATGAAAAGGAAACTCTATGAAATTGGTATAAACACCACCCAGGCCAGACCTGTAAAAATGTTAAGGGGCTTTATAATAAACACAGACAGAACAATCAAAGCTAATCGCCCAAACATCATGATCAGAGACCGTAGAAATAAAATGGACCTCCTTATTGACATGACATTTCCTGCAGATTGCAATGTATCTGAAAATAAAAGTTTAGTCCATGAGTATATCAACAACTCCAATTGGAATTGGACACCTTGGATTGATTGAAAAATAAACTCCAATAGACCAATCGAAAAGATCTCTGGGAGATCAAGCTTTAGAAAAACACTAAAAACATGTACGTACGTACATAGAGCCCACACCCTACGAAGGGCTTCTCTATTTAAATAATAAATGCAGGATCTTAGGTGTATTTTTTGTTTGTTTTGTTTTTCTTCAAAAAATGAAGCATGGAAAATAGTTTGATAACATTTCTGACTGTAAGTTTCTGGTTGAGGCCCAGAAAGAAATGAATATACACTTGAAATCAAGGAAAAACTGAATAATAATAATAATAATAATAATAATAATAATAATAATAATAATAATAATAAGAGTTGTGCCAGTGATAGTAGGTGCACTTGGAATGATAAAAAATGGAACAAAACAACACATTGAAAGAATCCCTGGAAACCCCAGCTTAAGAGATATACAAAAAATTGTCTTATTAAGTACAGCCCACACACTAAGGAAAACGTTATCTATGTAATGCTGGGGATGATAGGGAAGATAGAAAAACATGAAATGGAGTCATAACAACACGCCACTACCTGCCTTAGGTCTCCCCGCAGACTTGGTTGGTAGTGAGACCAATGCAGAAATCGAAATATGATGAAAAATGACATAATAATAATAATAATGGAAAGGAAACTGAAAAAAACGGGTATGAACATCACCCAGACCCGGTTACAGAGATAGGACCAATAACAATTGTATGAGACTTTACAATACACACAGACAAAAAACTAAAAGCTAATTGCCCAGACATTGTGATGAAATATCAAAAGAATAGTAGGAGCATTCTTATTGACGTAGCAGTCCTTGCATATTGTAATGTATATTTGAAAATCCAAAAGAAAAGTATCAAAATATAAGGAACTTGAAATGTAAATCTAAAAATGAGTAGAACATGATGACATCAATAAATCCAATTGTCGTTGGAGCTCTCGGATTAATTGGAAAATGTTCCGATAGATTCATTGAAGAGATTCCTGGTAGCCCAAGACTTAAAGGAACGCAAAAACTTGTAGTCACAAGTAGAGTTCACACATTACCAAGAGCTTTGTCTATGTAAAATGTGTGTGATCTTACGTTGTTTCTTTCAATGAAATACAAGGAAATAATAATAATAATAATAATAATAATAATAATAATAATAATAATAATAATAATAATACAGGAATCCGTTAATGCCCATTCGTGTAATACATTTTCGATTAGTGCATAAATAATACTCGATTAGTGCGATAAAACATTCTTCAATTTAACCAAAGTAAATTAAAAATTATTTTAATTTTATATTATATTGAATATGTATTTTACATTTATTTTATATTAATATTTTATATTAATTTTACTTTTTGTATTTGCCGATGAATTAAAGTAATAATTCCTGACATAATCAACGTATTATATATCCATCGCCCGGTTCACACTCCACCCACATCTATTGAAGAGGTGAAGAGGCTCATCCTTTGTTCCCTGTTTAGGATGTGCTTTCCGGCTTTCTCTTTTCCAAACTTTTTTCTCTTAAGTAGCCCCCTGCGCATCAGTGGCGTTACCACCTTGCTTGGGGTGATATGATTAATTTATATATATATATATATATATATATATATATATATATATATATATATATTAGAATATAAATGAATTGATCCGGATTTGCGATATACGTAAATCTGGTAGAATGCAGCTGGAATTAATGCAAACGCTACTAACAGAATAAGGCTATTATACAAGCTGTGGTGTATAAATTGTCGTCTAAATGACACAAAAATGATAATAACACTGACAGTACATTTACTAAAATTTAACAAGTACATTTACTAAAATTATACACAAAAATTTTGAAATACTAAAGAGTAGATATATTCAATGAAACAGCCATTGACTTAAACCACGGGCTCTAGATGAGTTCAGAATCTCCTGCAACTCTTTTAAGCTGTCTTCTTGTTTAAATTGCTGAAGGCTGCCATAGTACATGCTTTCATATAATTTTGGTGTTAAAGGTTGTTTGTTTTGTTCTTTCACAACTGTGCCGCACAAATTATAATCAAGGGGGTTGCAAACTGGGTATTTGGGTGGCCTTCTTGTGTGGCACAGTGCAGAGTCTTATTACCAGATATAGGGTCTTCAAGCAGCCACCTTCTTGACACAGGACAGCACTGTCCTTAAGGTAGTTGATACAGGCATCTGTGTTGAGACTAAGACCCCGTGACATGATAAACGGAGGCATAAAATTGCATTCTCTAGTGATCACTACAAACACCATTATGTTGACTAGGTATATCATCCAGCCTTTTCTGAATTGTCTGTATTATAAAAGGGTTGACACACAAATACTATGATATGTCGGTATTCGAACTTTCGGCGCTAATGCCAAGCAGTCCAGCATGCCGATTTTAAATTTCTGATCGAATGACTTGCGTGATAATGCTCTTTTTCTTACAGATGATGTTCAACTTGTTCTACTATACTATGCACACAACAAAATCCATAAACAAAGAACGCCCATACGTAAAACAAAAAATATAAAATGATGAGAATCTACCAATCGTAGCCTGTATATGTCTATACTTCGGTTCTTGCTTTCAATATTCCTGACACATTGGGTATAATGCTCTTGCTGTATATTTAGGGATCCTCATAAACTCCAAAGAAAAATCTGCTATGTTATTGCTTCAAACCTGGCATCTTGACCAACGCTGTAACTAACTTCAGTCACTTAAGTGCCATACATGATAGACGCTTCGGCGATCATGTCTCTTTCGAGACATTACTGACTGGGTAGAAGATTATACCGCAGTAGGTTGCCATTGCTTTCTGAGGTAGACTGGTTGCCGACCAAAGCTAGAGAACCCAATCTGTCCAGTTATTTAACCCATAACTGGAAGGAATAGCCGGATTAATACCTTTCCCAAGGGTATTTGCGCGTAAGTGAATGCAAGGAATTCAACTGGAATTCGAACTCGGCTCCCCGATTGCTCGTTCCGAGCCGATATCCACTGCACTACAACGCACATCACTTACCTGTGTCTTTTCTAGAAATATGTTTATGAGAATTGTTTGGATAATCTCTCCACTATGGTGCCTAGATTTTATGAATTTAAGTGAATTATTAGATTGGCGGCAACGTCTCATTCTTTTACAGCTGAATTGGTTAGATTTACCCGTAGGTTCTATGCTAAAAGCTTTTTCTATTGCACCTCTAGCATGTGAAAATCTATTCCGCTTTCTTCCTGCTCAGTTTTAAAAATATTTCAATGCAATGTCAATTGTTACCTTCGGTCTTCTTTTATTGTACTCTATCTTTAATAGTAATTTTTCTAATATTCTCTAATACGTAGTAACCCCTTGCGTTCTGGCGTTATTATTGCCTTTCTTGGTGTAAAATGAGTATATATATATATATATATATATATATATATATATATATATATATATATTTTTTTTAATCATTTCACCCCGAGCAAGGCAGAAACGCCACTGATGTGCAGGGGGTTACATAAATGTAGAAAGATTAATTAGAAAAGAGTGAGGAGTACAAGCTAGTTAGAAAGGAACAAT